>APFE030500255.1:0-15808 GCA_000404065.3 Pinus taeda | reverse complement strand
ATTTTCCATAGTAGCATACCCCATCACCTCTCTGAAAAAAAAGGGAAAGACTTTCAAGTAGACCATGGAATGTCAAAATATTTTTGATCAGCATAAGCATTTACTTACCACCATGCCTATTTTGAGCGTTTCAAACCAAAATAAAGACTGTGGTTTGTACAGATGCCAACAAGGAAGTTGTGTGTGGCATACTAATGTAAGAAGGTGAAGTAATTGCTTATGAATCTAGGAAACTTAAGGAGCACGAGAAAAAATATTAAGCCTATGACTTAGAACTAACAATAGTCATACATTTATTAAAAATGTGGCGACATTATTTGATGGGTAAGAAATTTCTTCTAATGACTAATCATCATAGTTTAACTAACTATTTTATACAACCCACTTTGAATGCTAGGCAAGCTCATTGGGTCGATTTTCTAAGTGGATTTCATTTTGAAATAAAACACTTGAAAGGCAAAGAAAACCGGGTCGCAAACACATTAAGTCGGAAAGTACATTGTATATGAAGTCTCATTCAAAGAAGCACGAACTCACTTTAATGAGCTGATTAAGGAGGCAGGCACGTCTCATCCATAATATAAATTTTTATGCCAACAAGAATTTTTTTTAAATGGCAATGAATAGCAAGTGGAAATAAAATAAATCATGAAGGCATGCTGATTTATAAGCAGAGAATATATGTACCTAACCAAAAAAATGTTAAAGACTTAATTCTAGATGAACATCATAAAAATTTGTATGCGGACCATCGTGGATATCATAAACTAATTACCACACTTAGAAATGAATATTTATGGCCTCGTATGAAGAAAGAAGTGATCCAATACTTAGCTGCAAGTAAAAGTAGAGTATAGTCATAGAGCCCGGTTGTTACACCCTTTGCCTATTTTCGAATGGAAGTGGGAAACCATTTCCATCGATTTTATTAAGGGACTACCTAAGTCAAAAAAGAAGAATGATTCAATAATGGTGGTTGTGGATAAGTTGAGCAAGTCTCCTCACTTCATACCACTACAATACCTATAAGGTTGTACAAATTGCTAATATATTCACGCAAACCATTTTTAAATTACATGGATTACCAAAGGTCTTTTTTTTTTATCATGATGTAAAATTCACATGAGCTTTCTCAAAAGCCTTTTTTGAAGGTTTCGGCACCCAACTACATTTTAGCACTTCTTACCACTCCCAAACCGATGGGCAAACCGAGGTAGTGGAAGATATGTGCGGACTACGTAATGAAATAGCCATCCAAATGGGAGAACCACATACATTTGGTAGAATTTTCTTATAACAATGGTTACCACACATCACTACAAATGAGTATGTTTGAAGTACTGTATGGACAAAAGCAGAGGACATGGTAAATTTTAGGGGAAAATTTTAGCCCAATGGAAAAATTTAAGGGGTTTTCATTTGAGAGGGGCAAACTTTTTATAAAATGTCCATCTAATATTTTTAGCCCAACTTTTATTTAAAAAATAATTATTTTTTTCATTTTAGCGTAGAAAAAGGGGCGAATAAGCTATGAAAAGTCCCATTTGACCTGATTCCCCTAGCTTGGGAAGTTATATTCCATTGCAGTCGCCCATTTTCTCCTTTGCAATGTTAAATTCGTTTGCAATCGCCCATTTTATGGCTTGGTAGGTGGTTTGGGAGGTTGTATTTGGTCCCAATAAATAAAAATATAAATAAAGAGGAAGTATGTTAAATAAAACCTATTTATATACTTACTCAAAAGGTATGGTAAATAAATAAAAATATAAATAAACTAGAGTTATGGTAAATAATAAAACCTTTTTTTATATTTAGTCCATAACCGCCCAAATACCATAACTATAAAAGAGTTATGGTAAATTAATAAAAATATAAATAAACAAGGGGTGTAGTAAATAAATAAAACATTTTTTTATATTTAATGTTTAAGTCACATCATATTTAGCACAAGCAAGGGTGTAAATAAATATAAATATAAATAAATTGGAAGTATGGGAAATAAATAAAATCTATTTTTATACTTACTATGGTAAATAAATAAAGATATAAATAAACTAGAAGTATGGTAAATAAATAAAATCTATTTTTATATTTAGTCCATAAAGCTCTTTCTATTTAAGAAATCTAAAAAAATGTTTTATTGAAGTGAATCCTATGTGCCAAATACCATATTTATAAAAGAGTTATGCTAAATTAATAAAAATATAAATCATATGTGTCAAATACCATATTTATAAAAGAGTTATGGTAAATTAATAAAAATATAAATAAACTAGAGGTATAGTAAATAAATAAAACATTTTTTTCTATTGAGTGATCCATTATGTAACATTTTTATTTTTATTTTTTTATATAGAGTGATTTAGTGATCCATTTTTAAGTTAATTATATATATAGAAAAAAGGTTGATATTTTGTTAGGGTAGCACCGTAACCTCGACCAGGTCATAGTCAACAGTCAATAAACCCCATATTAGCAAACCCCATATTAATAATTATAATTGGTTAATCTGCAATTAATAAAGGAACCCTAGTTAGTTGCAAATGGGAAGTAGTATTAGATAGATGGTATTAGTAATACACTGTATTGGCCCATGGTATTACAAGTAGGAGTAATATATATAAAGGATAGAAACTTAATGCTAGGAGCATTGTGACTTATTTTTGTATTGGACGTTGCTGCGAAGTTGCTACTGGAAGACTATTGGAGGTTGCTGCGAGGTTGCTACTGGAAGACTATTGGAGGTTGCTGCGAGGTTGCTACTGGAAGACTATTGGACATTGCTGGGAGGTTGCTACTGGAAGAGGCAAGTGAACATTACTCTTTGACTTATTTGTTCTTGGTATATTTTATTAGATAGGTATCTTTTCTTCGCATATTGTGTATTTGGGTATCATTTGCAGGTTAAGAGCATAACATCTTTGGACTATATTTAGGGCCATAAAAAAACCAAAACTCCACCTATTGCTTCATTACTACTCAGTGCACAAGAAATGTATATAGATCCCTCCAGTAGAAAGAAAGTTAATCTCACTAAGAAACACCAAGCCTCCATCCATTACTTCATTAGTCTGGAGTGCACAAGAAATGTATGCAGATTCCTCCAACACCAAACCTCCACCCATTGCTTCATTAGTCTGTAGTGCACAAGAAATATATGCAGATCCCTCCTTTAAAAAGAAGGTTGATCTCGCCAGAAAACACCATGCCTCCACCCATGGCTTCATTTGTTCTCCGTTAGTTCTCAAATGGTTCCGCCGGCCATTAATGCCTTCAATTTAATCCTTTTCAAGATTTTCCGCTAGGAATCATTCTCGAGCGTGAGAGGTGGCTCCCGGGACACCACTTTCAATGCAATGGAATTCTTGCTAGCAGCATAAACTCCCTCCCTGTGGCCAATCGACATCCAAGGAAGATTCTCCCGTTACCTGTGGCCAATCAACACTGTGCTATCAACTACCGTCCAAGGAAGATTCTCAATATGTTATATAAGGATAGTCTATGGAATGTACGAAGAGGATTTTTTTGCGGGATAGAGCCTCCCGTTAAGCCCTTATGGGAAGAAACGCGGACAAGACAACCATGTCCCTTCACTCGATGATGTATTGTTCCTATTGTGTATTAAAAATTTTCGCACTTCGTCAATATTCCATCCCTCGTTGCCAGCAAGATGCTTGTCTGGCCCTTGTCTGGCCCCATGTACTATGAGTAATAGCAGATCATAGTGGTAGAGGCCTGACTCTGAGCGCAACAAGAATGTGACAGAATAAATGTGACAGAATATAGCATAGTTAGTTTACAAGAAACAATATAGTATAGTTAGTTTAGAAGAAATAGATTGATAGATAGTTAATTTGGTTTTAATTATTATTTTTTATTAGGAAAAATTTTAAGGATGGAAGTTTATTTTAAAGTTTAGTTATTTTGGCTAATGATTTTGTAGTAACTTCTAGAAAATCTTGTAGCTTCCCAAAATCAAGGAAATGATGGTTCCTTATTCATTCTGATTTTTTTGTCATGTAGATTGGACCACCTCACTATGCATGAGGGCCTACATTCTAAGCTCATCAAGAGCATTGAGTTGTTGCAAGCTATCTTTCTGGACATTAGTGATGTCTCAGTCCAATTTTTTTGCCATTCTTAGGGTGTTGTACTCATTATTAATAGACAACAATGCCTTATTTCCATAAACCAACTCACAGGGGGTGAAACTACTGGTGGTTTTCTACCTAGTATTATTGGCCCAAGTGGAGTCCAAAGTGAGGTTGGCCAATCACTTATGGTGCTATTGAAAAATGTATTCAATATTTTCTCTAAATCTCTATTCATGAGGTGGAGCTACCCGTTTGTTGGAGGATGATATGGAGTGAATTTTTTGTTGCTTATATGATGTTGCTCCATGATTCCCTCAATTAAATTTGAAGTGAAGTGAATTGAGCCCCTCCCTTCACAAAAGATGTTTTCAGGTAGAAACTTGGCCACCTTGTGCTATGTTGATTCCTTTATTGGCTTTACTTTAGACCACATTATCAAATAATTAGTGCACATAATGATGTATCTCTTTTATTTGGATGGGGATCAATTGGTCCAATGAAATCCATGTCCCACTTCTCAAATGGCTCAAGGGTCACTTGATTTTGCACAGTCATTTCATACTTTAGTATCCTTTTGGTCTCTTTTGGCACTCATCACATCCCCTAGTGTACCTCATATCATGTTAGTGTAGAGTAGACAAATAGTAGCCAACATGAAGAATTTTGAAGGTTTTTCTCTTGGAAACAAGGTGGCCCCCATAGGGTCCATCATGGCATGCTCACATGCAGTCAAAAACCCCATCCTCCCTTACACATCTCTTCAATATCTCATTTCTTCCAAATTTGGACAGATTTTGGTGAATCTAATTGGAAGGGGCATTTTTTTTATATTAAATGAATCAAATCACTATAAAAATAAATGAAATGCCAAAATACTTTGGGAAATTAAATTTTATAACACTGCATGGTACAGGCCAAACACATGGCAGAAAGGAATGACCAGAGGCCTTATTGGCTCCCAGAAGGGTGGGGCTATGAAGTAAGAGTAAGAAGGAGTGGGAAGATTGATAAGGTATTGTTCTCCTCCTAAGGCCAAAAATGCAGTGCTTGTGTTTTATTTTTAAATACCTTTGTATAGCAAAATTTCAAAAAAATTGTCAAGTAACAAAATAGTATATTTAAATTAGGCACCATTGAGAATTTCAACTTATTAGTGATTTCTAATATTTGAAAGTTAATTCCTATTGATGTAGTTGAGAATTATATTATTATATCTGACCATCACAATTGTGTGTTTATTTACAGCTTTATTATGAACCCATGACAGGGCGTCAGTTCAGATCTAAGAATGAAGTGTTGAGTTTTCTATCAGGAGGAGGAGACAAATTAATACTATTGTTGCTTGCAGCAGAGTGCATAGATAGACTTAGTAGGAATGTTCCAACAGATTAGGGTATTAACTTAGCTCATTAGGAATGTTCTAAATCTACATTGCTGTAATAAGGAAATAAACATAGAGCTCTAGCTTAGAAATGTATTTTGAAATAATTTTTGATTGCATGCATTTGATGTACCCTATGGGCAGCTAAACATGGAAGGTATTAGAGTGATAAAGTCTACTTCTAAACAAGATATTATATTCCCACTAGAAATTAAGTTGGTTTTGTGATTATGTGATTATTTTGTCACTTCAATTCTTACCATGTGATTATTCTGTCTTCCCATACCTGATATGTTTCCTCATATGAAAGTTATTACCCTAAAAGTATGTAATTGATTTTTCTCTCATGGTAACTATAGAAATGATAGCTTAGTAATATATTGTTCAAAACAGTTTCTATTCATTGCATTTATAGTTCGAAAATATGTAATTGATTTTCCTCTCATAGTGGCTACACAAAATATAATTATGCACATTATTCAAAACCTAGATATTATTCAAAAGAATCTCCATTCATAATTAAAAAGAACTTCAAAACATAAAACATATTTAAATAATTAATCCACCCAATATTACATATTATATAGATTATAATAAATTACAACCCATATATCAAATACTACTATCAAGTAAACATACCCAGAATACAAAGGTCATCCATTCATCAATACTTGAATATATATGATGATATATATGATGATTATACAAGTTTGAGAATCCATTCATCAATACTTGAATATATATGATGATATATATGATGATTATGAGAGGAATAGGTGGTGATGCAATACTGATACACATAGTGACTTGTCAAGGCTGGTGTAGCATTAAACACAGGCCTCATATGTTATATGTTATACTCTACTTGACAATATGTTAAACCAGTGTTTAGATTATAGGTTGCATGTATAGGTTGTTATTATATGTTGCATGTATAGGTTGTTTATGTGTGAGTATATTCATTAAGTTAATATGCAATTTAAAAAAAAGGTTGTTTATGTGTGAGTTTAACATGTTAAGATGTTATAATAAAACATTATATGAAATACCAAAAGGAGATATTCATTAAGCAAATTATAAAAGAATTTTAATAGGCAACTTAACAAAAAAAAATAGTGAACAGTTTTTTTTAATGTGTGAGTTTAATATGTTAGGACGTTTTAATAAGGAACTTAGAATATGCTAGTAGAAAATGATATGAGAAAAGTCGACTGTTTTATTTATTTCTGGATGGATACGTATATTTCTAAAATAGTTTAGAATAATGGTAAGAGATACCAGAAAAGTGAAGATTTAACGATTAATCGACGAAGAGAATGCAAATAGACTAAAATTTAACTGAAAAATAATAATGCAGTTCGATTGAAAATACTGGTTTATCTATCATAACTGTCGATATAGGTATATTGTTGCATTTCGATTGAAAATACTGCTTTATCTATAATATTATCATTCTGTTTATCGATTGAAAATACTGGTTTATCATTCTGTTTCATATATATTATCTTTCATTTAGCCTTCATTACGCCTCTGGATCATTTCAATTAGGATAGTTGGTAATTGATTTGATTTTATCGAGATGGTTGTTAGTTGGTTGTGTCCAATTGCTTCATTAACTGTTAGATGATTTGACTTTGATTGTTACAGCCTTCCACCAAGATGCATTTCACAGGAGAAAAAGTGGCGTGTAGTTTAAATTTCGAGATATAAAACTATCAGTTGTTGCGCGTCTTTCCTAACTTTTCAACTCTAATTTTAATAAAAGCCACATTGGTTTTTCTCACCATTCTCTTTTTTAATAATGTTAATAAAAGCACCGGAATTGACGACTGAAACTTTGAAAATGCAAAGAAGTGAATCTATTAACAATGCAAAAGTTTAATCTTCATAATAGCCATGTTTGTTTTAGTTCAGCACGCTGACATCTCTTTATAGATCTACAAATACTTGCAAATACTTGAAAATGCAAAGAAGTGAATCTATTAACAATGCAAAAGTTTGTTTTAGTTCAGCACGGTGACATCTCTTTATAGATCTCCAATAAGAAAATGCTGACTTCTGGTTTTGCAACCTGTCACAAATACTTGCATCCCCTGGAATTTACAATTTTTGGTAACCTTGAAATTCATGAGCGCTACATCTCTATCAATTTTCAAGGAAATTACAAGTATTCCAAAGGCTTTCTTTTCATGTGAAGTAAGCTGTGATGAATAATGAAATACGAGCTGATGGACTGCCAGTCAGTGCTCAAACTTGTAATGCTTGTCCACAGCTACAGACTTTTAACTGTCGATATAGGTGCGTCTTGCAATTATGATATGAAAAACAGAATGAAACGCAGGAATCACAATAATAACGTGTCAACAAGCATCCTGCTCAAGGATGACTGTTTAAAGTTTGGGTTTCTACTGCCCATTTTTGGAATTGCCTGAGTCGAAAAGAGATAGCAGAGTTGAAATTAGAGAAGAGAAACACTCTGCTTATGCCTCGCACAGATTTATTGTTTAATGAAGACATCCAATAATACATTAAAATTTCGAACTCTGTGGAAACCCTAATTGGAACGTTTACAGGCTTCGGAAGAATTGCATAGAATTCATGAATTACATGTAACCGAATTCATGAATGAAATGCTTGTAGAACTGAGAACTCTGTGGAAACCCTCACCTGGAGCTTCGGAAGAATCACATGTAACACAATTGACGTGTGGGTCACTTCTATTCTGATTTGAAGAAGTTAAAGTCACTTCCATCAAGTGATGTCCGCATCTGTGTCTTAATCCCAAACAAGACAACCGTTCTCAACAATTCTCTTGCTCAGTCTTCAGATCTCAACCAAATGGGACTTTAATACTTTAAAAAACATCTTCTTTGACTTAGAAAGACATAGAATAGCGAAAAATAAGATTTTACCTAGACTTAAGAATGAAAGCCATACTTTGACAAATAAAAAATATTTTTCTCTTTTTATATACAAGATATGCAATGTCATACTTACAAAGGTCATTATGAAGGCCTAATCTAGTTACATTCTCCAACACATCCTCTTAACTATAGAGGTATTTATAATCCCATCATGAAGTATAAGGAATCTTAAATTAAAGCATTCTAATAAGAAAAATTCAAATTGACAAGCCATGGATTAAGCATCAATATCATAACCAACATTGTGAATGAGGTCTCTAATTGATGAAGTCAACTTTTATGAGAACATCATACTTGAAGTCTTTAAGTGACATAGCAAACTATCTCTAAAGGCACATACCCCATCTAGATGTTCAAAGATTATGTTTTTTTACTGCTATTCTTATCTTTGATTCCTAATCCTCAAAGAATATCAATCGGCTTGTACTACTCTTATCTTGGATTCCCTATCTCATCCTCAAAGAGTATTGATATACAAGTCTGTTTCTATCTTAGATTTTCTAATCCTCAACAAGTTTCAATCTTAGCTCCTCATAAAATCCTCTAGAACCTCTTCTTTTTGCATGGCCTTCACAAAGAATTATGATTGTTAGTATTGATCTAGTGCATGACATATGAAGAAAATAATGTATCTTCCATCATCACTCCCTCTCACTCAAAGAAGAGATGTCTACCAAACAAATATTGCTTCTTAAGTACTCAAGCTTCTTGTATGGAAATTCCTTTGTTAGAATATCAACAACATGTTCATGAGTAGGAATATAGTGTGGTTCCATTACCCCATCTCGTTCTCATGTAGTGGTACTATTGTGTTTGTGTTGATGGCGAAAAATGACCACCTCAACATATAAGGGAGACCACCTAGTCAGAGCCCAACCTAAGCCCTTATTCATTTGATTTGGAGGTTGACACTCACTCTATTAGGTCTAGTTACCCCCTCTCTCCTTGATGACTTATGATATTTCAATTAATTATCGAACAATAACGCACATCTCTATTCTTTCCTTGTTGTGCACTCTTGAAATATGTAACTAGGTTTAGTCTTCATAAATGACATATGTAATCGTGATTTTATATATTTGATGTAATGAGAAAAATAAATGTATTATTGTTGTTCTTGAGGCATGGTTTTCATAATCAAGGAACAATTTTTTTAGGCCAAGCTTCCATTATGAGTTCCTAGGGCTTTTCATTGACTCTTCAAGTTCTTAAAATCATTTTCATGTTTGGAAGACCAACTTGGGGCATGCTACATATTGTATTAGTTAATGTTAGATTGAAAAAACCCTCCAAGACCTCATCACAAGTGTTGCAACAAGTCAACCTTCAAAAGGAGAGATCAACCTATCTAGACGGACCTGTCAAGTTAGGAATGATGACAAGCCGACCTAATATAATGGGAGAGGAGCCTATATATGTGAGGAATCTACCTCGCTCAAGAGATCATTCATCAAGGACCCACCAAAAGGATATAATTGTGAATAGGAAAGGAAGGGAGCCTCTTGATAAGCCAAGAAAAGGAGAAGAAGATCGAAGCCTTCTACCATTGTTTTCGGGTCATTCTTCTCACACTTGTGATTGCAGCTAGGGTTTGTGTAGTTAGGTATTGCATACCCTGAAGGAGACAAAATAGATACCAAGGAACAAGTCTATTTTCTACGTGAATTCAAAAGAAGTGTCCAAGACAAGTGAAGGAGAGAATCCTCATAAATCTACCCCAATCACCTTATACCCATGGGATCTCTAAAATTATAGGCACACCAAAAAATGCAAGCATGTAATAAGAGGTTGAAATTGAAGAAGAAGTTGAAAAAAAAGGTGTACGAGTTTGTTTGACGAGTAGTGACTTGGAAGGAATAAAATATTTTGATGAATAATTTTGACATGGTTCTTTTGTCAAGGGTATATGTCTAGGAATTTGTCACTTGGAAACTCTAGAAGAAGAAGAACCCTTGTGGGTTTTCGTCTCAAAGTTGGAGAGGTTTTGGCCCTCGATGATAGCCTATATATTTTGTCCTTTGTATTATTGTTCATTATGGTTTGGTAGTTGTTTGATGAATGAAAGCACTAATAATAACAACTGAAATAAGAAGATAATTAGGTGAAGTAAAATTACATGACAAATCTTTATCAAAGAGATAAATAACCCTATGTTTTTGCCCCAAAATTTCTCAACATGGTATCAGAGCTAAGGTGTCAAGACAAGGAAGGTCAGCTTAAACAAGGTGATCTAGATTTAAATAGGAATGCAACAAATTACAGAGATAACCATAAACACATAGATGCAGCGAAAATAATACTTCATTTTATTAATGTAAAACACTAAAATATGCTTACAAATGGAAATGGAAATAAACCAGCTAGGGCGATGGTAGCTTATCTCTCAGAAGATATGTGGTGGCTACATGCCTCTGAACTATGGTAAAATGAGGCTCGAAGGCCTATTTATTTTTGAGAAACAATGGAAAACCCTAAACATCCAAAAACCTAACCTTAGAAGATGAAGCATCAAAGTGTGGGCCCCATTTGGGTAAATTAGTACATCAACTTCTCAGGGTCGTAATGTTTCCATATGATCTCCGTTTGATGCAAATAATATCTCGTTAAAAAGATCTATCTCAGAACTACGACTTTGTGAAAAGAAACATGAATCCATGGTCCCATGTTGCTCCCTTTTTCCCCAAAAGACGTCGTTTAGGGCCTCAAAATGGCTCTCGAAGTTCATGACTCGAAAAACTGCTAAAAATAGTAAACTGTGCTACAATTAAGGAAACTGAAAAGCTCAAAGAAACAATGGTGGGGGTCCAAGTGGACATGGCAAGTGGCCACCAATATCCACCTAAATCATTCCTCCCCCCTTAGGAAGCAATGGTCCCATATTACGTTGAGTTCCTCCATGAGATGAGGAAACTTCTACTGAACTTTCTCCCTGGTCAAGGAGTTGCCCTACTTTGACAACTTTATATAGTTGGATATTCCTCTCATGAGTGTGCTTGATCTATGTGTCCATGATCCGATCCATTGGAGCTTATTCCATGCAATCTGGATTCAACTCTCGGGGTGTGAGTTGTTCTACAATGTGAGATGTGTTTAGTAATGGTGGAAAGTATCGCCGAAGGCAGTCAACATTGAACACTAGGTGCAGGCCAAGGAATGGGGGAATGCTGAGCTCAAATGCCTTGTCTCCCACAACCTTGGCAATGGTGTAAGGACCATCTCAGTGTGGTCTAAGTTTTTGATAGGCTTTGGTAAGGCGTTCCTTTTGCAAACGCAACTAGACTCTGTCGCCCACCTGAAACTTGTGTGGCACCCGATGTTGATCATATCGCTGCTTGTACTTGGCATTTGATTTCTCCAAAATGTCATGGACTTGCTGCCGAATATGTTGGATGTTCTCAATGAATTTGTTTGCCTTATCTGCTTCGGACTAGACATGAGCTGAATCTGCATGAGTAGCTACAAATGGCATGGCCACCTCAATGGGACATAGTGGTTGGAATCCCAAGCCCACCTAAAAAGGGTTGTGGCTAGTCGAGCTGTGGAGAGCCCGGTTGTAGCTATGTTGAACATAGGGGAGGCTCTCATCTCATGTCATTCTGTATATTTGTGTTGGTAATGGTGGCATTGGGCTCTGCATCAATAATCTCCTTCCCTTTTTCATTCCCCTTGTCGGGTTCTCACCCAGAGTTAGAACATGCATCTGATTCTAAAACCCTTAGCTCGACCATGAGTGACTGCTTGGTCCAACACTCACTTGTGTTGTGAGTGGAACTCTTATGGAACTCACACCACTTCCTCCTATCCTCTTTTGGCTTCACGACGTTGTTATTTTCTTGCAGCTTTGTTGGGTTGTCTTGGGCTACTCTACCTTGGCTTTGTCCTTTGTTCTACGGTTTGGGGGAACCTTTCCCTTGCTTCAGATTCCCAGATCCAAACTCTCACTTGTTCTCTTTAAACTTTTTCTCAACCTTGATGGCATATCAGTATGCTGAGCGAGGAGATGTTTAGGAATTCTATTTCTTCCTGGATGTACTTGTGGAGGCATCCGTGGTATTTGAGTACCAAATGCTCCTTTGAATCCTTGATACCCAACTTTGTGCAAAGGGTATGGAAAATATTGGTAAACTCTAGCACGTCTTGGTCCCTTCCCTACTGTAGCATGGTCCACTTTATGTATTAATCTCATAGCTTTCGACAAGGTAGTACTGCTCCTTGATGGCACCCTAGAATGAATTCCAAGTGGGTGCGGTGGAACATTGTGAGCCTATACTTTCATCCATCTACTCGCAATAGGTTTCCCATGAGTCCTTGACGTGGGGGGCTGCTTTCAGAAGAGCGAAAAATAATCTTTTCCCAACTCAAAAATTCATGAACAGAAAAATAACCCTCTAGAATATTTAACCATTTATCGACAACATCTGCGTCATCTCACCCTCGAATATGGGGATTTCAAAATTAGCTTGTACCTTAAACGGTGTAGGATTTCGAGAGTAGCTGTTGGAAGCCAATGCGTCGCCCCATGAGTAGCAGTTATAGACATATTTTGGAACTGCAACCCCAATCATATATGTCCATAAACCAAGGGCTTCTAAGTCCCTAAAAGTCTTGTTTCATACCCTAAAGGAACAAGGTCAGCTGATTACATCATCTCCTAGAAGTTCTCCATAGAAAACTGCTCAGAACTGGTCAAAACTAGACCATACAGACTCCTCAGTGCAAAGGGTGCAATGCATCTCACCTGCCACATGCAAAAAGTGCGATGCATACTGAAAATCCCTTCTATAGGGTGCGATGGGCGAGAGTAGAGAAATAGTAGAGACAGTTTGTGAGGTGGATGATCATGGAATCTTCCAGAAACTTCTCCTGTGACACTTGCCTCTATGAATTTGCTGAGGGATGAGTAAGAGATCATGAATCTCCAAGTGGAATCAAGAACTATCAGAGAGAGGACACTAATCAAAATCCAAGAAGTTGACTCACCCCCCTGCAATCATCTATATATGGATCCCTCATCCCAGAGATCCAAAGGCTGGAATCTCGTATCTTGTAAGGAAGTGTTGTTGGTTTCCTGGTGGAACATCATAGTGTTGGGTGATCTAATCTTTTCATGAGGTGAAGAAGGGCCTTCATGCTGGGAGGATGACACTGGGTTAGATCAATGGTTTGTAATCCTCTCTTGTAATCTTTATATCAATAAAGCTATTCGTGTTTTCCTCCACATTCTTATATGTCTGATAATATATGCATTTGTGTGGTCAATATATATCTGGTCCTATATTGTTTATGATTGTAGATCTCTGCACTTTGAAGGTATTACGCTACTTTGACTTTACAAGTACTCTTTGAAATAGAGTAATCAAGGAAGGAGTGACAAAGATCCGTCAGAGGGGAGAAGGAACAAGCAGGGAACCAAATGAAAGATTGAGGTTGGTATTCTTTGCTCCTCTGCTATCTACTTCTGAAAATGAAAGTAACTTTAATCTGTTTGTTTCTAAGATAGCTACCCGTCTTAGTGGGACTAGAAGCTTTGCATAGACGCTAGATTTCCAGATAACAAAATGGTGACTCTCTTGGGGAGTGAATATATTTTTTGCTTGTCTATATTTGCTTACTTTATAAATGACAGACGGAGCCTGAAGTCAAGCCAGCTAGCCTTCGAACTACATTAGTGCAAAGTAGATCAATGCTGCTTTAGTCTATCTTCGTGTTTTGTTTATAAACTGAACAATTGATTTGCAAACATCCTAATTTCCCTGGTGGTGGCTAAAGTAGCCTCATTAGATCAGCCCCTGTAATTTGAATTTACTGACTATCATTAGCTTGGCTTAAATCCCTGAGCTAAGCTGCAAACTGTAACGAAGAACCAAGTTTAATTCTCGTCCCTGGACCATCGCACCTTCTCCTCTTGGGAATCTAGATGCATCACACCTTGCGTGTGCAGTAGGTGAGATGCATCGCTCTTTCCATGTGTTATAGGTGTGATGATCAGATAAGACTTCTTTTGCTTCCAGATTTTGGTTTTTTGTTCACTCTCTTCAGTCAAGAGTTTGTTGTCTGTGGCTAGTATACCACTGTGGAAACTCCCTTCCTTTGCATCATTCAGCCTCCATTGTACAAAGAACTGTAAATGTTTTTATGTATTGTTCGCCATTTACGGTCCTCCTTTACAAAGAAGTAGTGTAATCAAACTATCGTCTTTTTATTTGGAAGTGTCGTAAGTGTCATTTTCAGTCAAGGAAAAGAATCCTACTATTCTTGATGGTCAATTACACTATTACTCTTGTATTTGATTTGAATTAATAGTTTTTCAAGTGTCGAAAACAATTTTCAATTCAGAATCGCAAAGTGTCTTCATTATCTTCCTTTCGTCTTTTGAAGGGAAAATCGTTAGTACTCTCACTTGAAACGATTCAGATTTATACTTAGCATTCTTTTGGTCATTCACACATTACGAAAGCGAAAACATATACATGCATGTGCATTTTCATTTAGACTGCTTGTTGATTTTGATTTAGGAAAGTGCATCTAGTGTGTGCTCTCTGCTCTATGTTGAAAGAATCTCGCTTCTCTTTCCTTAGTAGCTAGGATTTTCGTTGGAAAAAGAAGATTAAATGACTGCTTATCATCTTAGATTGCATTTTTGGAATTGTATATCTACATCATGCGGTGAACCTCAAAGGAAAACGTTTTAAGGAAGATCAACTGAAAAATAAATTCAATGAACATAAAAACAGTTTGGAACCTAACGCACAACATTTAGAAGTCTAGGCTAGAGATGTATTATGGCATCGTAAAGCCTTGTAACTATCGCTTTCACTGTAGGTTGGGTGATTCCTCCTCTTTGATATGGCAAGTGCCAATATGAGCTTGTGCTCCCACATACCATTGAATATATATTGGGAGACCATAATAGGCTATATCCTTTATCCTTAGGAATCTGTGTCTACTACCCTATCAATCGCAATGCACAAAACACAACATTCAGGAAGATTGATTTCCGTACCGTAAAAAGTATTCTACAGTTTTCCAATTGGTTTGGTAATCCCTCTATCTAGATTTCCAGAGTAGTCTCTTTCATTCCTTTTTAGACTCCTTAAATGAAAATGTCCCTCTCAGCACTTGTCACTTCAAGCTCATTAAAAATCGAAGGCAAATAGAGTCATCTTTAGATTTTTCTTGACTCTTAAAAATTGAAAAAGCAAGTTGTGTCAAAGCGTCATAAAATTTATTTTAATCGGAATAACGTCACTATTCCCTCACTGGTCTTAGGTTGAGGAAAATGGAGTCCACTAACCAAGAATTTCCCCTTGGAGGAAATCCTAGTCCGTTCTCCTCTTGGGGAGATGTTGGTGCACCTCATATGGCCACATTGTCCCTCCCAGGACTGACAATCAGCTTTCCAATATGGC
>APFE030500253.1:134045-215557 GCA_000404065.3 Pinus taeda | reverse complement strand
TCTCATTTTCAACTCTTTCAATAACTAACTCACCAAATCTAGTTTTGCCTTCAAGATGAAACTCCGGAGATTTCAAACATTCAAGGAAAATACTGAAAAATTCTTCATTAAGTTCAATATCTACTAACCACTCTCTAACTCCGTTTAGAGCTTCACGCGGGGTAGGGTCTGCCACATACCTTTCCATGGCATGAACGGATCAGCAAGCACTGGAATCTCTGGACCGAATTGGAGTCGCCAGGTGAATGTTTCAGCCTGCATATGTATCTGACTGCTGTCCACCATCAGCATCAGATCTGCACCTTGATTGCATGTACCAGGACAAAACAATCAACAAGTTGAATGTTCTCCCCAGTATGGTCGCCAATATGTTAGCGCTTGGAATTCACCTAGGCTGAGATAGACAAACTCTCAAGGCTACATCAAACCATTTCACCTCGTAGCTAGCCCTACGAGGTATGAGAAGGCTCTCTTGGGTCAGATTCGGTAGATCTTTCAATATGATAAGCTGACCAATTAGGATCAAAGATATTAGGCTAGTAAATTGATAAGGGGGTTGATTTAAAGATTTTTGGTTTTTTGGTGGCAATTGGAGGGAGTGCAATTCAGGGTGCGGGGATTGAGCACAGTTTTTGCAGGGGGATCTTTGGGGCAAGGTAGGAGTGAGCGCTGATGCCTTAATCTGAGATGGATGATCAGGGATGATAGAGAAGGAGCTAAAGAGGGCAAACAACCATTTGAATCCTCTCTAGATAGCAGAAAACATAAATTTTGAACAAACTAAAAAGCTGAGCATGTCAAAGCATGTATTCAAACTTTACCACTTCATCTGTCCAAATAGAAGCAAAAGAAAGATGTAGAATACATAAACAAACTTACAAGAACATGTAGAGAACACACCATCAACACTACAATCCACAAGAATCCACAAGGATGTCTGCAAAACCCTGGCCTTCTTCCTCTTGAAATTGCAAAGATAGATGTAAAATATACAATGAAACTTTCTCCCACGAGAGTCCAACCTTCCAACCTCTCAAAATGACTAAGAAAACAAATAATATAGGCAAGATAACCTCTTCCCTTGCCTCTAGGGGTCGAGCTCATCCTTCTAGGAGCAATTTGAACTAATTCCAAACTAAGCACTAGATAATAGGCCAGCTCAACAACTTGCCTCTAAAACTTAGCTAACTGATTCATGCATTAATTATTCACTTTTTTACATCAAGGAAGCTTCTAGAAGGGTAAAGAGAGATAAAATCTATCAAAGTGCCATGAAAATATTACATTTATCCATCATCTACAAGTAAAAATGGTCAACCATAGTCAAAACAGTGTTTTTTCACAAAAAAGGTCAATTCTAGCAAAGCTGGCTCTCACTGCCGCGCCCCCTGGCTCTCACTGCCGTGCCCCTTTGCAGCAACGTTTGAGTGGGTTCCACTGGTCCAAATCAGGTGCAAAAGATGGCTCATTGGAAAGCTTGGTCTGTCTACTTTCCATCCCAAGTGGAATTTCTGAATTTGGAGTTGTTTTGCCCCTCAAAAACCATTTCTCCCAAGGTCACTTTCTGCAACTCAAAAAGTGGGCAGAAAGTCATTTTTTTGATGTATTTTGAGCTTTTGGAGGCTCAAATCTCAAAATCAGGTTTCTCCCAAGTATTGGTAATTTTTCTCTTTGCATGCCCTTTCCAAAAATGCCAAGTTTTCAAAATTCCGAGCAGTCCTTCAAAATAGCCGCGCTTGGGACGCGGACATGGCACGGGAAAAACCTGTAATTTTACCAAAAATTTGCAAAATGCTCCAAAATTCTCAAAATTTTCAGATTTTGATGCTAGATCAAAGCTGATCAGTACCATGATGAGTGATGGATGCCTCAGCCAAGATGGAGAGTGGATTTGTCCTTTTCTTCTTCTTCTGGGCCTCTGACAGCTTTTGTTGGAGAATTTTCATTCTAGCCTTGCAAACATGCAATCTTGCCCAATAGTGTGTTTTCATGTTGCGTAGCAGCTCTTTGTCACGATTTCCCTTTTCCAACAATCTCTCCAAATGTGCATTCACACTGATAAGCATGGACTCCCGATCAGCAGGCAATGGGTCACCGGGCCTCCTACGGTTCAAAGTTCGATCACTGCAGATCCTCCATAGATCATCAAGTTCTTTTTCTTCTTCTAATTGTTTGGTGCGTTGTTCTAGATAAGTGATGGTCCATTGAGCCATTTGGAGCTTTTTCTGCAACACGAGGTTCTCCTCCTCTCTCTACCTGATAATCTCATAAAAATTTGAAGGGGGAGAGCGGGCATCACGACCAGTGAAATCATCATGTGCCTCGCCAACTGCCTCATCCTCAATCATGGGTTGCTTGCCCTCTTGTACTGCCTGTGCCGATGAAGAAAGCGAGGCCCCTTCCACCTGGTGTGGAGATAACACTCGCTGCTCTGAAGATGATGACGAGACCCCTTCCACCTACTGTGGAGAAAGTACTCGTCGAGCTGCTGCAAATAAGGTCCTATGACCTCTCTGATATGTGACCCGAGGAGAAGAAGCCATGTGTCTAGGAATGCTGGTCTCAGGCTGACGTGATGGACCTCCCTCCTCATGAATGGCCTCTGGCTCTAGCTGTGACAGTGATGGCACTGTAATCTTGAAAAAACATCAACCCTAGCATAATGCCTACATGAACAAGCAATCACCCAAATCCACTTCTCCTTACATTCCTTGGTGATAAACATACATATGCAAGCCCATCCTTTCATTTTTCAAGCATTCAAATGCACTAGAAGACCCTACCTTGATCAATTTAGCAAGAAAGAGGGCAATTTAGTCGATTTGGAGTGGTTCTATAGAAGACAGCTTGAGTGGTCACGCACCTGCCCTGAGTGGTCGCGCCCCTGCTCTGAGTGGTCGCGCCCCTTTTGCAGGAGGCGTTTGGAGGCCTTCCCTGTGTCAGAATAGGGTGCAGGATAGCTCGTTGGAAAGGTATTTGAGTCTAATTTCCAGCCCAAGTTGAATTTTGTAATTTGGAGTTTATTTGGCCTGTCAAAAATGAAATCTTCGAAGACTAGTCAAAAAGTACCAAATGAGGCTGCCTGAAAGAAGAGTGTTGTTGCAGTAAACTTTTGAATGCCTTCCTCAACCCCAAATTGAGCTCATGATAGCTCATTGGAAAGATATCTTTGTCTAGTTATCATTTTAGCTATCAATCAAATCATTTTTCCAACCAATCTAGGAGAAAACTTGATTTTCCCAAGGTCACTTCAGAGGTGTCTTTGATTCTCCTGAGGCAATGGTATTCTTGACATCTCTCTCAAACCATGACACCTGTGTAAAAAGTGAATTAGGTTTTTCTTCTTTGGCATGTTTGGGACAAAAACCTCTCTCCGTTTCGCATAATTCATCTTTTATTTCTCTGGAACATTATTTGAGTGCGACTTGTCCCGATGTGTGAAACAAGGAATGTCGTCGAAATGGAGCGAAATGAAGGGGATAGGGGGCCTCTAAATTCTTGGGGAAATTTGTGGGAGTGGGGAGGGATGTGAGGAAGCAGGGGAAAGTGGAATCTCAAATATTGAGTGAGGGGAAGGGATCCAAAAGGGAAAAACACAGGCCCAACCTAAAAAATTGCCAGGTTGTAGCTAGAAACTAGGGTTTGTGCAAAAATGAGGAATTTGGCGGATCTAAGGGATGGGAAGCATTTGGTAAAGTACTTTAAGGATAGGGGAAGGTGTATGAGCATCAGGAAACAAGTTTTTCTGATGATTTGAACGTCCAAGAGAAATTGCCTTCAAAACCCTAGGAGAGGGAAATGACCTTGCCTAGGCGCAACTGAAGCATGAACAAGATGTAACATGACTCATTAGACACTGACATGATAATCAAAACCCTATGAATGATGATATAATCGGCTGAATAGTGACATAGACCGACATTTGGACAACTTTGAAAAGAGTGAGAACAAACCCTAGACCTAATGCCTAGTGACCAAATTTTGCTTGAAAACTCTTTGAAATGACAAAATTTGACCTTAACACTTCAAAATAACTTTGTTTGAGCATATTTGATCACTGGAGGAAGGCTGGAAAGACTGACACTAACATAGACTATGTTTTCCTTTATGCTACTGATGTTCTCTCCATATGTTGAATTCTAGATGCCTTGACTTCCATGTAAAGCTAATATTATTGTCATACTGAAGCATTTCTTGACTCCATAAGCCCAATGGATATTTACTAATTGTGTTCAAGCATTCATATTTCCTCACTTATTTCATAGAGTTAGCCATCTAATTCATTATCAAAATCTTTAACCTAGTGAGAGAGCCCTCTCAGGTTGAGGAGGCTAAGCCTCAACCAAAAGTTGGTTTGAAATAGTTACTCAAAGTATTCCTGATTAGCAGCCTATCAGGGATGGATTTTGTGATAACATTTTGGTGCGTCTGTCGGGAGCTTGAAGTTTATTCATTCCCGAAATCAAGAAGCTGAACTTCTGAAGGTAACAGGAGCTCAAACATCTTTTTGAGGCTGCAAAACTACCTTGGCGACTCCACACATCAAATAACAAATTGGAAGGTGAATCCACTGCTAGAGGATCAGTAGATTGATGAAGTTTCAAAATGAGTTCCATTGCAATATTGAATGCTAGGTATGCTCCTATGAATCAGTCTCATATCCCTGGTTTTCCAAATCCTATGCCCAAGGTTGATTGGTTAGATGATCTTCTAATATTCAAAGATGAAAAGAAAGACAATGCTGCTCTTCATTTGGTTAGGTTCCATATGCATGTATGCAGTCTTAAGGTTCAATTCCCTGAATATTGTCTCATGAGGATGTTTATGACCACTTTAGAAGGAAAAGCATGGTCTTGGTATAAAAGCTTGGAAAATGGTTCATTATATTCTCTTGCTGATTTCCATGATGTATTCTATGACATGTATAAAGAGTGTCACCCCTCCTTATTGTTGGTCAAAAATTGTTGTAAACATTCTTTGAGTCTTATTCAATATTTGGAGGATTTTTATGATGATGATGAATTTATGGATGAAGAAATTTTAGAGGCTCTTCATAACAATACATTTCAACAACAAGAAGAAAGAATAACATCCCACGAAATGCAACATGAAGATCAATGTAGAGATGCATCAGACTTGTTAGTCTTCAGACCATAATGAAGATGAAAATGATTACAAACACCAATAAGAAATACTATAAGGAATTTTTGATGACCCTCAGGCAGAGGAAAAGGTTGTTCATTTTTGTAATTCCTTGCAACAACTTGCATCAAAGAATGATCTTTATAATGAAGAAAATTACATTGTTTGTGAGAATCATTCAGAAAGGCAGTTGGATAGCATATCAAATAAATTTTGTGTGACTAAAGATCAGTTGTTTGAAGTAACAAGATGTTATGAGGATCATCAAACTAAACATGTGTTTTTTGACCCTATAGCTGACTACATGGAAAATATTTATTGTTCAGGGTTCCAGTTATATTTTCATCTTGAAGAACAGTTACACCTCATGCTACCTTGGTTATTTCAGTATCTGGTTTATTTTTGGTTCAAGCACAGTCAAGAGATTCAAGTGTTTGATCAGATCAATGATTGGATTCATTGGAAGTTTCATATTCCTTGAGCTACAAGTGGATATTGTAGCTAATAGGGTAGGTAGGAATGTGCAAATAAGCTCAGGGTAGGTTGACTGAGCATCTGTTTCAGTAGGTGCAATATTGAATTCTTCTTTCAGAAATCATTAAAGGTTTGAGGAGCAATTTGGGCAGAAGTTCAGAGTTTTATTCTAAAAGATGGGTAGTGGCACTGGAGCTACAAGTTCTTAGTATACCACAAGGGCACACTATCCCTAGTGGAGCCACTATTATCACCCTAAAATTCTTGTTTCTAACTTTTGGAGAGTTTTCCTTGTTTCTATTCATAGTCTTATACGATTAGAGTCTCAATAATGTCATTCTCATTTACAAACCATTCTTCTAGTCATGGCGTTAAAGGGTCTCTAGGTCATTTCATGCTTTAAGGGGTAGGTCATAAGGTTAGAGGTCTTTTAAGGTCATATCTCTTTTCCAAATAAAGTTTCACAGCCTCATTCCATGTTCTAGAAGCCTTACCAGGTGTTTAGAATTCATATCTCACATAATTTTGGAGAAATTTTGAACCTAGCTACGAAATCACTAAACTAGGAGTTTTCGTAGCGCACTACGAAACCCCTGAAAAACCCTGTTTCAGCGTAAAAAACTCTGCTTTCTGTGTTTACTAGTCAACTTCGAGAAGGGGTCTTGAGCAGCTGAGAACTCAATTTTGAAAACTGAAAGAGGCTTTTCTTGCTAACATACCCAACTATAGAAACCTCTTTCAGTTTCTTCAAATTCGTTTTGACGTAGGAGTAATTTATGGTTAAACTTGCGCTACGAAACTGCTGAAAGTCGAGCTTTGTCTTATGGTTTTAGTAGTCTTTTTCAAGATAAGTTTCTGGTCACAGGAAAAAGTATTTTGGAATTTTGAAGGAGGCTTATTTTCATTAAATCCCCATATACAATAACCTATCTCACTTTATTCATAAGTGTTTTCAGTTGGGAGATACGAAGCTTTCATTGATACCCTAATTTCAGAGAACAACTTTTTTCCTGTTTGACACGTGCTTTTCAAGGACAGATTCTGGACAGCTAGAGAAGTGTTTTAAAAACCAAGAGAATTTTTTGCTCTAGACAGCATGAAATACAAAAACCTCCTTCAGTTTCATAAAATGTGTCATGGATGAGGAGATAAAGGCTCTGTCCCACGTGCCAACTTTCAAGGATCCTAAACCTAAAAACAGGGAAACATGTTCCCTAATTTCTAGGGTTTGTCATCAGCTGTCAGGTGACAACGTGGGAGGCTTCATCAAATTTGAATTCATTAGGTTGCAATTATCAAATAATGCATTCAATGTTTAGTTGAGGTGGTTTAGTCATAATAAGGAGTTACACTCCTAGTTGTATTAGGTCTCTGGGACTGCTAGTTAGCTGTCAAATGCATTTAAATGTTTTTTTTATCATTAGAATAGGTGTCACTGATGGAAAATTTGAATTCCCCTCATGCTGAAGGAGGAATATATGTCTTCAAGGAAACATATTCCCTAATTTCTAGGGTTTGTCATCAGCAGTCAGGTGACAACGTGGGAGGCTTCATCAAATTTAAATTCATGAGGTTGTTGTTATCAAAGAATGCATTTAATGTTTAGTTGAGGTGGTTTAGTCATAATAAGGAGTTACACTCCTAGTTGTATTAGGTCTCTAGGATTGCTAGTTAGCTGTCAAATGCATTTAAAGGTTTGTTTTATGGTTAGAATAGGTGTCACTGATGGAAAATTTGAATTCCCCTCATGCTGGAGGAGGAATCTAAATCTTGTAATGAACTCTATATATTGGAGAAGATTTAATGCACAAAGGGTTGGAATTGTCTGTAAAGAACTCTCATATGGTGCTTTTGTGTAAGAATTTGTTTTAAGGAACACAATATTTGGCTTTGCTTCTCAGGATTCAGAAGGAATTCAATGTTCAAAATGTCTTATGGTTCTCCTCTTCTCATTACTTACAGTGGTATGAATGTATGATTACTTAGAATTCATTGGTTATGCTCTAACTTCCTTCATACATTTGTAGACTGTGTTTTTCTTTATGCTACTGATGTTCTCTCCATATGTTGAGTTCTAGATGCCCTGACTTCCATGTAAAGCTAATATTAGTGTCATACTGAAGCATTTCTTGAATCCATAAGCCCAATGGATATTTACTAATTGTGTTCAAGCATTCATATTTCCT
This sequence comes from Pinus taeda, assembly GCA_000404065.3. NCBI lineage: Eukaryota > Viridiplantae > Streptophyta > Pinopsida > Pinales > Pinaceae > Pinus > Pinus taeda. The sequence continues at coordinate 207,755 of APFE030500253.1, read as the reverse complement.
CACATATTTCATAGAGTTAGCCATCTAATTCATTATCAAAATATTTAACCTAGTGAGAGAGCCCTCTCAAGTTGAGGAGTCTAAGCCTCAGCCAAAAGTTGGTTTGAAATAGTTACTCATAGTCTTCTTGATGAGCAGCCTATCAGGGATGGATTTTGTGAGAACATTTTGGTGCGTCTACCGGGAGCTTGAAGTTTATTCATTACCGAAATCAAGAAGCTGAACTTCTGAAGGTAGCAGGAGCTCAGACATCTTTTTGAGGCTGCAAAACTACCTTGGCGACTCCACACATCAAATAACAAATTGGAAGGTGACTCCACTGCTAGAGGATTAGTAGCTTGATGAAGTTTCAAAATGAGTTCCATTGCAAGAATGAATGCCAGGTATGCTCCTATGAATCAGTCTCATATCCCTGGTTTTCCAAATCCTATGCCCAAGGTTGATTAGTTAGATGATCTTCCAATATTCAAAGATGAAAAGAAAGACAATGCTGCTCTTCATTTGGTTAGGTTCCATATGCATGTACGCAGTCTTAAGGTTCAGTTCCTTGAAGATTGTCTCATGAGGATGTTTATGACCACTTTAGAAGGAAAAGCATGGTCTTGGTATAAAAGCTTGGAAAATGGTTCATTATATTCTCTTGCTGATTTCCATGATGTATTCTATGACATGTATAAAGAGTGTCACCCCTCCTTATTGTTGGTCAAAAATTGTTGTAAACATTCTTTGAGTCTTGTCCAAAATTTGGAGGATTGTTATGATGATGATGAATTTATGGATGAAGAAATTTTAGAGGCTCTTCATAACAATATATTTCAACAACAAGAAGAAAGAATAACATCCCACGAAATGCAACATGAAGATCAGCAGGGGTTTACTTATGAAAATCATATTTCATCCTCTGAGATGGATGTAGAGATGCAACAGACTTGTCAGTCTTCGGATCATAATGAAGATGAAAATGATTACAAACACCAAGAAGAAATACTAGAAGAAATTTTTTATGACCCTCGGGCATAGGAAAAGGTTGTTCATTTTTGTAATTCCTTGCAACAACTTGCATCAAAGAATGATCTTTATAATGAAGAAAATTACATTGTTTGTGAGAATCATTCAGAAAGGTAGTTGGATAGCATATCAAATAAATTTTGTGTGACTAAAGATCAGTTGTTTGAAGTAATAAGATGTTATGAGGATCATCAAACTAACCATGTGTTTTTTGACCCTATAGCTGACTACATGGAAAAAATTTATTGTTCAAGCTTCCAGTTATATTTTCATCTTGAAGAACAGTTACACCTCATGCTGCCTTGGTTATTTCAGTATCTGGTTTATTTTTGGTTCAAGAACAGTCAAGAGATTCAAGTATCAGATCAGATCAATGATTGGCTTCATTAGAAGTTTCATATTCCTTGAGCTACAAGTGGATATTGCAGCTGATAGGGTAGGTAGGAATGTGCAAATAAGTTGAGGGTAGGTTGACTGAGCATCTGTTTCAGTAGGTGTAGTATTGAATTCTTTTTTTCAGAAATCATTAAAGGTTTGAGGAGAAATTTGGGTAGAAGTTCAGAGTTTTATTATAAAAGATGGGTAGTGGCACTGGAGCTACAAGTTCTTAATATACCACAAGGGCACACTATCCCTAGTGGAGCCACTGTTATCACCCTAAAATTCTTGTTTCTAACCTTTGGAAATTTTTCCTTGTTTCTAGTCACAGACTTATGGGATTAGAGTCTCAATAATGTCCTTCTAATTTACAAACCCTTCTTCTAGTCATGGTGTTAAAGGGTCTCTAGGTCATTTCATGCTTTAAGGGTTAGGTCATAAGGTTAGAGGTCTTTTAAGGTCATATCTCTTTTCCAAATAAAGTTTCACAGCCTCATTCCTTGTTCTAGAAGCCTTACCAAGTGTTTAGAATTCATATCTCACATCATTTTGGAGAAATTTTGAAACTAGCTACGAAATCACTGAACTAGGAGTTTTCGTAGCGCGCTACAAAACCCCTGAAAATGCCTGTTTCAACAAAAAAACTTTGCTTTCTGCGTTTACTAGTCAACTTCGAGAAGGGGTCCTGAGCAGCGGAGAACTCAATTTTGAAAACTGAAAGAGGCATTTCTTTATAACATACCAAACTACAAAAAAATCTTTCAGTTTCTTCAAATTCGTTCTGAGGTGGGAGGAATTTATGGTTAAACTTGCACTACGAAACTGCTGAAAGTCAAGCTTTGTCTTCTGGTTTTAGTAGTCTTTTTCAAGATCAGTTTTTGGTCACACGAAAAAGTATTTTGGAATTCTGAAGGAGGTTTCTCTTCATTAAATCTCCAGCTACAATAACCTATCTCACTTTATTCATAAGTGTTTTCAGTTGGGAGATACTAAGCTTTCATTGAGACCCTAATTTCAGAGAACATATTTTTTCCTGTTTGACACGCGTTTTTCAAGGACAGATTCTGGAAAACTAGAGAAGTGTTTTAAAAAACCAAGAGATTTTTTTGTTCTAGACAACATGAAATACAAAAACCTCCTTCAGTTTCGTAAAATGTGTCATGGATGAGGAGATAAAGGCTCTGTCCCACGTGCCAACTTTCAAGGATCCTAAACCTAAAAACATGGAAACATGTTCCCTAATTTCTAGGGTTTGTCATCACCAATCAGGTGACAACGTGGGAGGCTTCATCAAATTCGAATTCATGAGGTTGAAGTTGTAAAAGAATGCATTTAATGTTTAGTTGAGGTGGTTTAGTCATAATAAGGAGTTACACTCCTAGTTGTATTAGGTCTCTCGGACTGCTTGTTAGCTGTCAAATGCATTTAAAGGTTTGTTTTGTGGTTAGAATAGGTGTCACTGATGGCAAATTCGAATTTTTTGTAAAGAACTCTCATATGGTGCTTTTGTGTAAGACTCTGTTTTAAGGAATACAATATTTGGCTTTGCTTCTCAGGATTCAGAAGGAATTCAATGTCCAAAATGTCTTATGGTTCTCCTCTTCTCATTACTTACAGTGGTATGAATGTATGATTACTTAGAATTCATTGGTTATGCTCTAACTTCCTTCATACATTTGTAGACTGTGTTTTCCTTTATGCTACTGATGTTCTCTCCATATGTTGAATTCTAGATGCCCTAACTTCCATGTAAAGCTAATATTATTGTCATACTGAAGCATTTCTTGACTCCATAAGCCCAATGGATATTTACTAATTGTGTTCAAACATTCATATTTCCTCACTTATTTCATAGATTTAGCCATCTAATTCATTATCAAAATATTTAACCTAGTGAGAGAGCCCTCTCAGGTTGAGGAGGCTAAGCCTCAACCAAAAGTTGGTTTGAAATAGTTACTCAAAGTCTTCTTGATCAGCAGCCTATCAGGGATAGATTTTGTGATAACAGACTGAACCATCGTCCTTCGAGGAAGCAGTGCAGAAACCAGTTTGGGTTGATGATATGGTGGAGGAGTACGGCTCCATCGTTCGAAACAGTGTTTGGGATGTTGTCCCAAGACTGGAGGACAAGTCAGTGGTGAGTTCCCGATGGATTTACAAGGTAAAGCAAGTAGTTGATGGCAATGTGGAGAAACATAAGGAAAGGTTTGTTTCTCGTGGTTTCTCACAGGTCGAGTGGATTGACTATAATGAGACCTTTTCTCCTGTAGCAAGGTACTCATCGATCAGATCGATGTTGGCACTATCAGCTCAGATGGGTTGGAAGATCCATAAGATGGATGTGAAGACTGTGTTCCTCAATGACAAGATTAAGGAAGAGGTGTACATTGAGCAGCCAAAAGGATTTGAGACCTTCGATCGTGAGTTGCATGTGTGCCGACTCAAGAGAGCTTTATATGGGCTGAAGCAAGTGCCTCGTGCTTGGTACACCAGGATCGACAAATATTTCACCGGGTTGGGCTTCACAAAGAGTGAAGCGGATGTGAACCTTTACCACAACATGGTAGAAGGTAAGCCATTGATCATTGTTATTTATGTTGATGATTTGATATTGACAGGTGATGATTAGTTGATCAAGTCTTGCAAGGAGGACCTTGCAAGAGAGTTTGAGATGAAAGACATGTGTCTTATGCACTACTTTCTAGGCATGGAAGTGTGGCAGAAGGATGGGGAAGTGTTTGTGTCTCAAGGCAAGTATGCCAATGAGATACTCAAGCGATTCCACATGTAGAAGTGCAAGCCCATGCAGAATCCTCTAGCAGGTAATTAGAGGAAGGAGGATGCTACTTCAAGTGAGGTAGTAGATGCTACTATTTATTGATAGCTTGTGGGTTCATTGATGTATTTAGTGAACACATGACCAGATTTGTGCTTTGCGGTGAACTAGCCGAGTCAAGCTATGGTTCAGCCTACCAAGTTGTTTTGGAAGGTAGCGAAGCATGTGCTGAGATACCCCTGAGGCACATCTTAGTATGGATTATGGTACAGATGGATAGAGGGAGTGAAGCTTCAGGGCTTCACCGATGCAGATTGGGCAGGGAGTCCATCAGACCGGAAGAGCACTTCAGGAGGAATTCTCAACCTTGGTTTAGCTGCAGTTTCTTTGTACAATAGGAAACAGAGGTCATTTGCACTTAGCTCAGCAAAGAATGAATACATAGCTACCAGTCAGGCAACATGTGAGGCCCTTTGGATGCTAAAAATTCTAGTAGGATTGTTTGGTCAGAGGATGGATCCAACTGTGATCTATTGCGATAATCAGAGTTGTATCAAACTCTCTAAGAATCCAGTATTTCATGATAGGTCCAAGCACATAGATATCCGGTATCATCATCTTCGAGACTGTGTGGTGAAGAGGATCATGTTATTGATGTATGTTTAGACCGAGGAACAAGATGCAAATATTTTTGACTAAGGCATCGTCAAAATGCAAATTCGAGTTCCACAGAGATAGGATTGGGGTGACAGATAATCCCTTTCTTGTTGAGACGGAGTGTTGAAAATAGCAATAAGAAATGCTAAATATAGAAGTCCTAAAAATAGCATTACTATAAATAGCATTTCAGGATACATTCCATTTTTAGTTAGTTCTTGAACTAAAATTGAGAATTAAATTTGAATTTGATCTTAGCAGCTGTTTGAAAAATAATTAATTGATTCATCTTGAGTTAATTAGTTGGAGAAAATCAAACATGAAGTCCATGTGAAGACATGCAACAATTTTCCCTTTGATTGAGGAAGTTATCCCTTAATTAAAGTGATCACGATGAGTTGTAATTAGTTAGCTCAGTTAATTGAGTTAAGTCCAATTAGATTAGTTCCGATAGTTTGTGGAACTGATTGTGAGTTCAATTAGTTAATGCATGCATGCATTTAACTACTGTACTTCAGATAATTAAATATTCTCTCATAAATAACTCATTCATGTCAGTTCAGTCAGAGACCCAGTTGAGATCAGATGACGGGACAATGTACTATCAGTTATAGGAATATTCCATTGAGGATAACTCTTGCATGTAGAAGGAATTCATTCCTTGGAGATTGCGTAGTTACTTTTGAGTTTGGTGAGTTGTGTGAAAGGTGAATTCACACAGGTGGCAGCTAGAGGACCTAGGAGAAACTACGCAAATAAATAGGAGGCTTGGAGGACTGGAGGAAGGCAGATGTTGTGTCTATTCAGTCTATGAGCAACATTGAAGGATTGTACTGAGAGATGGATAGCTTGTGAGCTAAAGATTTGTGTAATCTGGAGATATTTCCACTTGTATGATAATACAGATAGCGAGGTTTTTAACTGAGGCTTTCCCCATAGTATTCTTTTGTGTTCATGTGTGATTGATTTCTCATTCTCTGTTATATGTTTTCTAATTGATATTGCTCAAAATCGATTAAGCTTCCACAAATTTGTTTGTAGAAGTAGATCAAGTATTTTGCTTTAGTATATTGCATTATCAAATGATCTATAGTGGGAATTTCTACACCTTTTGTACAAATTTCAGATCTTGTCTCACTCTATTTTTGGATATATGATCTGAGGAAGTTAGGGTTTTTGCAAGCTCTTGAATTCCATCTCAAACAAGTGACCTTGGGAAAATCATCATAAATTTCTCTCTGAGAATCAAATTCAAATTTCATAGAATGTGATAGAAAGAGGACGGAATTTAGTTTGTTGGGTATAATGTTTAGAGCCAAATGTTGAAACAGTGACATGTAGCACTTCGTACAAGTTCACTCTACTGAACCAGTCTATAATCAGGTCATCTTGGGAGAGTGGGCATAACTCTTTCTTGGAGAATCCAATCTCAATTAGACTTGTGGAGTTGGAAAGAGGACTCAAAGGGCTACCATAATACGTAATTTCAAACCTTTGAGATCCGAAATTTCAGAGATACATCGGATTCAATATTGAGCTCCTAGAAAGAAAAAAAATGTGCATAGTCTTTTTAAAAGATTGCTTAAGTTTTGTTTGAAAAATTAGTTTGAAGTGAATCAAAGGGAATAGTGAAACATAATTATCATTAATTTATGCCCCAAAGAAAGAAAATGGAAACACCTAGTAAGAAACCCAAAATCTCTACTATGACTCATGAAGAAGAGGAAGAAATGCAACATGATATACCAAAATTACGAGACCAAGTGCAAAAAATTTCACTCTCACAAAAAGTAACAGAAGCTAAGATGGATGGTTTGAAGAATGAAATGGAAGCTAAGATGAATGGTTTGAAGAATGACATCAATGAAGCAAAATAATACATTGAAGATTTGAAGAAAGATATGGAAGGTTTGAAGGGAGGTTGGGCAAAGTTACTACAAGAAATGCTTCCTAATGGCGAAAAGGTAGTAGAGGAAACTCATGATGAGAACAAAAGAAATGTTAATAATGATTTCATAGACTCTAACATTGGATTTAAGACCCATCACATTCTAAAGATCGATATGAGGAAGTTTGATGGCAAGGATCCCATAACATGGATACTACAAATGGAGCAATATTTTGATCTCCATAATGTGCAAAACACATAAAATGTACACATTGAAACTTTATATTTAGAACCCAATTAGTTTATATGGTATCACTGACTTTTCTCTTGTAAGAAAATTGTCACTTGGTCAATTTTTATGGAGGAAATGATAGCACATTATGAGGATACAAATAACAACACCTTATTTAGCCAATTGATAAATCTCAAACAAAAGGGTTCAATAGCGGAGCACATTGAGGACTTCCAAAAACTGAATATAAAGGTAAATGATATTCCAGATCAACATAGTAGTGATGTCTTCATAGGGACTCTAAAGGATAACATCCAACATGAGGTTCGCTTTTGGGAACTTAATTCATTGGAGAAGGCATTCAGGTTGGCAAGAAAAATTGAAAGCAAAATTATGGCAACAAGGAAGCCTACAACTCACAACTATAAAGATGGAAGTGTGTTTTCTCCTATCCTTCCACAGCTTACAAGGTTGACACCACAACAATTGGAAGAAAAAAGAGTAAAAGGGACTTGTTATAGTTGTGATAGCAAATACACTAAAGGTCATAAGTGTGTTGAGAAGAAATTATTTTACATTGATTGTGAAGAGGAGGAATAAAAGGAACAAGAAACATCAAAAGAAGAGGATATACACTAGGAACCAACCATAGAGAAAGAAGAAATGAATTAGACCATATATTGTAATGCATTGGCAGGAATTATCACTCCTCAAACTCTTAACATAGAAGGATATATAAGGAAGAAAAAGGTAATAGTGTTGATTGATTTTGGTTGTACCCATAATTTATTCATTGTAAGATATCCAAGGAAATAATTTTCTTCTTATATCCAACACCAAAGTGTCAAGACATCTTCGTTTTGCTTGCGGACGAGATAGGGTTTTTTCGACTCTTGCTACCGCTGTTGTGCCTGGGGCGGCAGGGCCGCCTCTGTTCTGCGGTCCCTGCACTGCCTGTGGCGGGGATACATCTTCGGCCTCCACTACCCTCATTCCTGTAGATTCGAACCCTTGTTCCATCGTGCGGCTCTAAGTCCATTTCCTCGTCTTCAGCTCTGACGATCCAGGGTTGGAGGTCCGCTCATCTTGGGTTCTGAGATCATTTGAAGAGTTCCCGGGGACTAGCTTCGTGCATTAAGTCGGGAGGCGATGGCGTGTGTTTTTTTTTCCTGGTTTTTGGCGGTCTACTACTCGACCTTCCGCGCTGCTCTGCTTTGGCTGACTAACCAAGGGGTTGGCCTTTGACGTCAATGATCTGAGCCGCGGCGCGGGTGTGGGGTATTTTTGGTCTCTAGATTTACTCTTCATGGGGGCGAGGTGGTTTCCCTAGCTGCCTCTGCCCCCGGATCGCCTTTGCTCTGGTTGGGACCTGATGGGTTCCCTTGCTGAGTTTTTTGGTCCTATTTTTGGTCGCTTGCTGGCATACCTCTACAGTTATCTGGAATGTTGAGGGAACTGGGGTGTGGAGACTGTCTCTGCATCGTTTCGTGCCGCTTCATCATGGCTGTTTCTAGTTGTTTTTCTGCACGTTGCTGAGATGTATGGGTGGTATCTTCCTCTGGTTTCTTTGGTTTCAGGAGGAGAGTTTGAGGCGGTGGGGGATGAGTGGCTACCTTTGTTGCTCCCTACCTCATTTTGTGCCTCTCCTCCTTTGTCTTTGGTGGCCATTAGAGTTTTCTACACATTCCTTAGGAGCTGTTATTCTTTCTACTGTTTTTGTTTGTGATGGGTATGGATATCCTCCTAGTCTATCTGCAGACTGGTTTGGGGTTTACATACCCATTTTACTTGCTTCCCTGCCTGAGGGCTTTTCTGTATACTTCTCTTGAAGTATAGTTATTGTAAGTGGCTTTTCCCACACTTCTACATATGCGTTTAGCATCTACAACATGTAATTTTCTGAAATTAATGGAAATTACGGATTTTTTCCTCGGAAAAAAAAAACCAAAGTGTCAAGTGATGGTTGCAAATGGAGGAACCATAAATTGCTCGGGAAAGTGCCATAATCTCAAGCTATCCATGGGAGAATATGTATTGAATAGTCAATGATTTCCATTCCAAGAGGTGGTGCTGATGTTGTACTAAGATTCTAATGGTTACAATATTTGGGTACGATAGCTTTTAATTTTCAAGAACTTTTCCTGAAATTTTTTTGAGAAGGAAAGGAAGTTTAACTAAGGGGTATCGTAGGGAAATCAAGAAAGACAATCAGCTCTAATGACATGACAAAGCTTCTAAATAAAGAACAATGAGTTTTAATTGCATAATTATGTTCACTATAGGCTCAAACATTGAAATCATCTATTTCTCCAGACCTCCAAAAATTCTTGGACAATAATTCCAAGGTATTTGAGACTCCCAAAGGCCTCCCACCTATTCGCGATCATGATCATGATATTCATTTGATTCTAGGAAGTATCCCTCCAAACATCAGGCCTAATAGATATCCCTATGCCCAAAAGAGTGAAATTGAACGTATGGTTGCAGAAATGCTAGAGGCTGGTATAATTGAACCTAGTCAAAGTTCTTTCTCTTCTCCAGTAGTATTGGTGCACAAGAAGGATAGATCATGGTGCATGTGTCTCAATTATAGAGAGTTCAACAAGCTGACTATTAAAGAGAAATTTCCCATTCCTATCGTTGATGAATTATTGGATGAATTCCATGGAGAAATTTACTTCACCAAGTTGGATCTTCGTTCAGGATATCATCAAATAAGAATGAAGACCGAAGACATTCTGAAAACAACATTTAGGACTCATGAGGGTCATTATGAATTTTTGGTCATGCCTTTTGGCCTTACCAATGCACCTTCTACATTTCAAGGTTTGATTAATTCCATTTTCAAACCCTTCTTAGAAAATTTGTGTGAGTATTTTTTTATTTTATACTAATCTACAACAAGTTTTGGAAGGATCATGTTCAACGTGTTGATAGGGTGCTCAAGCTATTGGAGGAGAAACAATTATTTGCAAAACCTCCAAATGTCTCTTTGGAGTAAATGAGGTGGAATATTTGGGTTATATTGTATCTCATGAGGGTGTGAAGGTAGACCCTAACAAAATTAAATCCATTAAGGGATGGAAAATACCCACATCCATAAAGCATTTGCGAGGATTTCTCGGGTTGATAGGGTATTATCTCAAGTTTGTTAAGAATTATGGGAGAATAGCAACACCTATAACAACATTATTGAAGAAAGATGTATTTTCTTGGACTCCAGAAGCAACTAAGGCCTTTGAGCATCTTAAAGAGGCAATGTGCCAAGCACTAGTCTTAGCTATGCCAGACTTCACAAAAACCTTTATTGTGGAATCTGATGCCTCAAGAAATGGAATTTGTGATGTTTTAATGCAAGAAAGAAGACCCATTTCTTTTGAAAGCCGTCCAATCAAAGGAGAGTATTTACACAAAGCTATTTATGGGAAGGAAATGTTGGCAATACTACATGCACTTAAGAAATGGTGACCTTACCTAATGGGAAGGCACTTAAAGGTAAACAAATATCATGATAATCTTAAATACCTTTTAGAACAAAAATTGTCTTCAGAAGAGCAGGAAAAATGGGTCACAGAGATGTTGGGTTATGACTTTGAAATCATCTACAAAAAAGGGAAGAAAAATGTTGTTGTATATGCACTCTCAAGAAAGGATGAGGAAGTGGAAGCATTTCTTTATGCCATTTATATTATCTAACTAGATTGAATAACCAAAGCGAGGGATGAATGGAAGAATGATGAAAAGGTGTGGGCACTCATTCAAAAGTTGCAGTAAGCTCCTAGTACATCTGATACATTTAGTTGGAATAATGATTCATTATGGTATAAAGACTGCTTGTACCTTTGTAAAAATTCCCAACTCAAACAAAATATTATTTGGGAATTGCACACCTCTCCCTTAGGAGGGCACTCATAATTTTAAAAAAATTACAACAGGGTTAAGAAGGATTTTTTTGGGATGGCCTTAAATATTATATTCAAAAGTTTGTGGCAGAATCTTTGGTTTGTCAACAAAATAAAGTTGAGACAATGAAGACCCTAGGTCTGTTACAACCTTTATCCATTCCAATTCAACATTTGGAGGAGGTATCAATGGATTTTATCACAGGTTTACCTGAGTTCAGAGGGAATAGTGTCATCATGGTGGTAGTTGATAGAATTACCAAGTATGCACACTATTGTGCATTATCTCATGCATTTAAAGCCAATATAGTTGCTACTGCATTTATGGAAAAAAATATTGAAAATATACATGGAAACCCAAAGATTATTGTAAGTGACAAAGATCCTATTTTCACTGGAAACTTTTGGACGAAATTATTTTCTTATTTGCATACCCAATTAGCTCATAGCTCATCTTATCATCCTCAATCGGATGGGCAAATAGAGATATTAAACAAATGTTTGGAAGGATATCTTCGTTGCTTTGTATGTCATAAACAAACACAATGGGTCAAGTGATTACCTATCGTTGAATGGTGGTATAACACTTCCTTCCATATTGTAGCAAAAATGACCTCATTTATGACACTTTATGTATATCATCCACCGTCCATCACATCATCTTTACAATAAAAGGTTTAAGCAGTGGAAGATCACATCAAGCACCCACAACAAGTTCTCCAACTCTTAAAGGATAACCTCACTTTGGCGCAGAATAGACTGAAACAATAGGCAGATCAACATCGCAATGAAAAAAGTTTTGATGTAGGTGACTGGGTATTTTTATGGCTACAACCATACAAACAAATGTCCCTCAAGTAAGTTAAGAAGGATAATAAATTATCACCAAAGTATTATAGTCCTTACAAGGTGTTGCAAAAGATTGGTATTATGATGTACAAAGGGAGCTTCCTACATCTTCCCGAGTGCACCTAGTTTTCCGTATTTCATACTTAAAGAAGGTTATAGGTGACAATCTCCTAGTTCAAACAATATTGCCAAAACTTGATGAGGAAAGAAAAATCATATTGGAACCAGAAGCAGTCATCGAAACAAGAAATTGACAACTACAAAATTGGTCAATTTCAGAGTATCTCATCAAGTGGAAGAACTTACTCATGGAAGATTCCACATGGGAGGATGATAATTTTATACAGAAGCATCCAGAACTACTCAAGCGTTGAGGAAAACACTTTTTTGAAGGAGAGGGGCATGTTAGGTCCCTATAACACTAGTGTATTCCCTAATTGTTATTATTTTAGCTCCCTTATTATTATTGTTGTCCCCATGTAGTCCCCATATTGTTATTGTTGTGCCCCATAGAATCCCACTATTGTTATTGTTATGCCCTTACATTATTAGTGTTATGTCGTCTCTGATTATATTGTGACTCCTTAGACTCCTATATATAGAAAGGAGGTTTTTTCATTTGAATCATCCAATAATTGTTCATTTGTGTAATGTAAAGGAGGTTTCCCCCTCGAAGAGGCTTATTTTGAATTTGTTTATCTATCTCTTCTTCTATTTTGTGAGTTGGTCGCATAATAATACACACTGCCCATTGTTATGAAACCAACGCACAAAAAGATAGAAAATAAAGATCAACGCCTTAGAAATTAGCCTCTTCGAGGGGCTAACCTCCTTTACATTACACAAATGAACAATTATTGGATGATACAAATGCAAAAAACCTCATTTCTATATATAGGAGTCTAAGGGATCACAATATGATCAAAGTTGACATAACAGTAATAATATAAGGGCACAACAATAACAATAGTGGGCTTCTATGGGGTGCAATAATAACAATACGTGGACAATAGGGGCACAACAATAACAATAAGGGCTATAATGACAATAGTAATGGGGGAATCACTAGTATTATAGGGACCTAACATGCCCCTCTCCTTTAAAAAAGTGTTGTCCTCAACGCTTGAGTAGTTCTGGATGCTTATGTATAAAATTCTCATCCTCCTATGTGTAATCTTCAGCGGGTAAGTTCTTCCACTTGACAAGATACTCTGAAATTGATCGATTTTGTAGCTGTCGAATTCTTGTTTCTGTGACTGTTTTAGGTTCCAATAAGATTTTCCCTTCCTCGTAAAGTTATGGAAATATTGTTTGAACTGGGAGCTTGTCACTAATAACCTTATTTAAGAATGAAACATGGAAAATTGGGTGCACTCGGGAAGCTGTAGGAAGCTCCAATTTGTATGCCATAGTACCAATCTTTTGCAACACCTTGTATGAACCATACTACTTTGGTGATAATTTATTATACTTCTTAGCTTGCTTGAGGGACATTTGTTTAAATGGTTGTAGCCTTAGAAATACCTAGTCACCTATATCAAAACTTCTTTCTTTTGCGATGTTGATCTGCATGTTGTTTCATTCTATTATGTGCCAAAGTTAGGTTATCCTTTAAGAGTTGGAGAACTTGTTGTTGATGATCGATGTGATCTTCCACTGCTTGAACCTTAGAATTTTCTCCAAAATATGATGTGATGGATGATGGTTGATATCCATAAAGTGCCATAAAATGGGGTCATTTTTGCCGCAGTATGGAAGGAAATGTTATACCACCATTCATCCAAAGGCAACCATTTGATCCATCGTCTCTGTTTATCAGATACAAAGCGACGAAGATATCCTTCCAAACATGTGTTTACTATATTAGTTTTCCCATCATATTGAGGGTGATAAGATGAGCTATGAGCTAACTGAGTACCAAGACAAGAAAATAATTCTGTCCAAAAATTTCCAGTGAAAATGGGATCTCTGTCGCTTATAATATCTTCGGGTTTCCATGTAGCTTTTGAATTGTTTCCATAAATGTAGTAGAAACTGTACTAGCTTTAAATGGATGAGATAATGCACAAAAGTGTGCATAATTGGTAAGTCTATCAACTACCACCATGGTGACACTCTTTCCTTCGGACTTGGGTAAACCTGTGATAAAACCCATTGAAACCTCCTCCCAACATTGACTTGGAATGGATAAAGGTTGTAATAGACCTGGGGTCTTAATTGTTTCAAGTTTATTTTGTTGGAAAACCAAACATTCCACCACAAACTTTTGAATATCAGATTTAATGCCATCCCCAAAAAATTCCTTCTTAACCCTGTGGTAAGTTTTTAAAATTTATGAGTGCCCTCCTAAGGGACAGGTGTGTAATTCCATAAGAATATTTTGTTTGAGTTGGGAATTATAACATAGGTATAAGTGATCTTTGTACCATAACGAATCATTTTTCTAGCTAAATGTATCAGATGTACTGGGATCTTATTGTAACTTTTGAATGAGTGCCCACACTTCTTCGTCATTCTTCCATTCATCCCTTGCTTCGTTTATTCAATCTGGTTGGATAATAGAAATGGCACAAACAAATGCTTCCACATCCTCATCCTTTCTTGAGAGTGCATCTTCCACAACATTTTGCTTCCCTTTTTTGTATATGATTTCAAAGTCATAACCCAACATCTTAGTGACCCATTTTTGCTGCTCTTTTGAAGATAATCTTTGTTCTAAAAGGTATTTAAGTTATCGTGATCCATTTTTACCTTGAAGTGTCTTCCCATTAGGTAGGGTCGCCATTTCTTAAGTGCATGTAGTATTTCCAACATTTCCTTCTCATAAATAGCTTTCCGTAAATACTTTCATTTGATTATACGTCTGTCAAAAGCAATGGGTCTTTCTCCTTGCATTAAAACAACACCAATTCCATTTCTTGAGGCATCACATTCCACAATAAAGGTTTTTGTGAAGTCCAACATAACTAAGACTGGTGCTTGGCACATTGCCTCTTTAAGATGTTCAAAGGCCTTTGTTGCTTCTGGAGTCCATAAAAATGCACATTTCTTCAATGATGTTGTTAGAGGTGCTATTATTCTCCCATAATTCTTAACAAACCTGCGATAATACCCAGTCAACCCGAGAAATTCATGCATATTCCTTATGGATGTGGGGATTTTCCATTTCTTAATGGCTTTAATTTTTCTAGGGTCTACCTTAACACCTTCATGAGATACAATATGACCCAGATATTCCACCTCTTCTACTCCAAAGAAACATTTGGAGGTTTTTTCATATAATTGTTTCTCCTCTAATAGTTTGAGCACCCTGTCAACATGTTGAACATGATCCTTCCAAGACTTGTTGTAGATTAGTATATCGACAAAAAATACTAACACAAATTTTCTAAGGAAGGGTTTGAAAACGGAATTCATCAAACCTTGAAATGTAGAAGGTGCATTAGTAAGGCCAAAAGGCATGACCAAAAATTCATAATGACCTTCATGAGTTATAAATGTTGTTTCCAAAATGCCTTCAGTCTTCATTCTGATTTGATGATATCCTGGACGAAGATCCAACTTGGTGAAGTAAATTGCTCCATGTAATTCATCCAATAATTCATCAATGACAGGAATGGGAAATTTAACTTTAATAGTTAGCTTAATGAGCTCCCTGTAATCCAGACACATGCACCATGCTCCATTCTTCTTATGCACCAATACTACTGGAGCAGAGAAAGAACTTTGACTAGGTTGAATTATACCAGCCTCTAGCATTTTTGCAACCATACGTTCAATTTCACTCTTTTGGGCATAGGGATATATGTAAGGCATGATGTTCGGAGGAACACTTCCTGGAATCAAATGAATAGCATGATCATGATCACGAATAGGTCGTAGGCCTTTGGGAGTCTCAAACACCTTGGAATGATTGTCCAGGACTTTTTGGAGATCTAGAGAAATAGATGATTTCAATGTGGGAACTTCTAGTGAACATAATTGTGCAATTACGCCCTGTTGTTCTTTCTTTAGAAGATTTGTCTATTGAAAATAGCAACAAGAAATAATAAAAATAGAATCCAGAATATTCCAATTTTAATTTGTCCTTGAATTAAAATTGTGAATTAAAATCGAATTTGGTCTCACCAGCTGTTTGGAAATAATCAATTAATTCATTATGGATTAATTAGTTGGAGAAATTCAAGTTAGAAGTCTTTCTGAAGTCGTGCAACAGTTATCCTTTAAATTAAGGATATTATCCCTTAATTAAGGAGATAAGATTGAGTTATATTTGAGTTGTAATTTGTTAGCTTAATTTATTGAGTTAAGTCCAGTTAAATTAGTTCCAAACTGTTTGAGGAACTAATTGTGAGTTATCAGTCAGTCGATGCATGCATGCACACAACTAGTGTACTCTAGATAACTAAATATTCCCTCATCAGAAACTTATGCATGTCTATTCTGAGAAATACCCAGTTGAGCTAAATGTCAAGGACAGCGTATTATCAGTTGCATGTGTTTTCCTATAAAGGAAACCAATGCATGCAATCAAGGTAAGGTTCCTTGAGGATTGTGTAGTTTTGACAGTGTTAGAGCAATGTGTGAGAGCAGTGTTCCACTGGGTGAAGGAGATCATCCCAGAGGAACTGCATAAGGAAATAGGAGCTTGGAGGGCAGAGAGGAAGGCTTGTGAGAAGCCAGGTTTGCCTGTGAGCATCGAGGAGGATTGTAATGAGAGCTCGCTAGCTGTGAGAGCTAAGGCTTTGTATAATTCTGATGTATTTCCACCTTGTATGATAATACATATAGTGGGGTTTTTAGCTAAGGCTTTCCCCTGAGTATTTTCTATGTTTCATGTGTATTGATTCTTCTTCTTATGGTTATATGTGTGTCAGCTCTGATTCAGTTCGATCTTTAGGCTTCCACAAATTGTTAGTATAAGTAGATTAATGTATTTTGTTTTCATTATATTGCATTATCAAGTTAATCTACAATCAGATTTTCTACATGGTCTTAGAGATATATTTGTAGAGAATTTTCAGAATTTCTACATGGTATCGGAGCTAGCTAATCTATAAAGAAATTTCTACATGGTATTAGAGCCAAGTTTATCAGAGGCAGGTTTATCGGAGCTGTGAACACTATATTGAGAAGAGAATTCAAAGTTTGAAGTTCAGGGTTGCAAGTGCAAATCGAATTCATATCATACTTCAATTGAGATGGGACATTATGTGACTAATTACCCATCAAAGAAGTCCAAGAAGGGATCCTCGGAAGGTGAGGCATTAGCCTCTTAGTTCAAAATGGACTTTACTGTCATCGCATGCATGGTGTCATCGATGATAGGTTGTGTTTGGTATCTTGACAGTGGAGCCTCATTCCACATGATCGGCAATAAAAGTTTATTTAGTACCTTAGAGGAGAAAGACCTCAAGATGCGCATAGAAATGGGTGACAACAAAAGGTATAGTGTTTCAGGAGTGGGCATGGTTTCGTTTCAGAGGGCGCATGGAGTTCCTATCACCTTGACAGATGTGAAGTATGTGCCTGGACTGAAGAAGAACTTGGTATCGGTTGCAATGTTGGAAGACAAAGGCTACGATCTTGTCTTTAGTAAGGGAAAGGTTTTCCTTAGACACATCACCACGAGACAGGTGAAACAGATTGGTTCACAAGTCAAGAACCCGTATTCTCTTGAGGTTCAAGATGCATGCAAAGCCTTGAGGAGCAAAGAAAATGTTAAAGGTGGTTGAGAGGAAGAGTAAATTATCTCTCAACATGCAGTCCCATAAGAAGTCTTAGACAATTGTGGAGGAGCCACAATTGGAGAAGTGGGTAGAGGGATCACATGCAGCCATACCTCCAGGTGTGAAGTGGGGCGATGTGATGTGATAGTCTCAAGAAGGCTGAAATTGGGTAGGGTCCATTGAGAGGCTTTATCTCATGGATTGTACCTTGCTACAGGAGCCCAAAGTACATAGTAGTGGGAGGAATCAGTTGGATTGATGCAATTAGAGATCAAAGTGACATAGGCTAGGGCAGTTAGATATTGAAGAGTGCATGTAAGTATTGACAAGAGTGCAGCAAGGCAGAGTCAGCCGAAGCGCAAAGGTTTTAGTTAACAGAGGCAATAGCAGTTAGAGACTTTGATGACAAATGCATCATACTGATTCAGGTTGGATGTTTTTTTGTTTCTGGAGTTGTTGGAGCAACAACACTAGAGAGAAATGTTGCATGCATAACATTCCAAAGGTTCACGATCGGGATAGAGTTGAATTCATTTCTTGTTGAGAGGGAGTGTTGAAAATAGCAACAAGAAATGATAAAAATAGAATCTAGAATATTCCAAATTTAATTTGTCCTTGAATTAAAATTGTGAATTAAAATCGAATTTAGTCTCACCAGCTGCCTGGAAATAATTAATTAATTCATTATGGACTAATTAGTTGGACAAATTCAAGTTAGAAGTCTTTCTAAAGTCATACAACAGCTATCCCTTAAATTAAGGAGATTATCCCTTAATTAGGGAGATAAGATTGAGTTATATTTCAGTTGTAATTAGTTAGCTTAGTTTACTGATCTAAGTCCAGTTAAATTAGTTCCAAATTGTTTGAGGAGCTAATTGTGAGTTATCAGTCAGTTGATGCATGCATGCACTCAATGAGTGTACTCTAGATAACTAAAGATTCCCTCATCAGAAACTCGTGCATGTCAATTTTGAGAAAGAACCAGTTGAGCTAAATGTCAAGGACAATGTACTATCACTTGCATGTCTTTTCCTATAAAGAAACCAATGCATACAGTCAAGGTAACGTTCCTTGAGGATTGCACCATTTTGATAGTGTGTTAGAGCAGTGTGTGAGAGCAGTGTTCCACTGGGTGAAGGAGATCATCCCAGAGGAACTGCACAAGGAAATATGAGCTTGGAGAGCAGAGAGGAAGGCTTGTGAGAAGCCAGGTTTTCCTGTGAGCATCTAGGAGGATTGTACTGAGAGCTAAGGCTTTGTATAATTCTGATGTATTTCCGCCTTGTATGATAATACAGATAGTGGGTTTTTTAGCTAAGGCTTTCCCTTGAGTATTTTATGTGTTTCATGTGTATTGATTCTTCTTCTTATGGTTATATGTGGTTAGCTCTAATTCAGTTCGATATTTAAGCTTCTGCAAATTGATAGTAGAAGTAGATTATAGTATTTTGCTTTGGTTATATTGTATTATTGGGTTAATCTATAGTCAGATTTTCTACATGGTCTTAGAGGTAGATTTGTAGAGAATTTGCAAAATTTCTACATTGTCATGCCGTTAGAGCTGATTATCTTTCTTGGTTTCCCTGCGATACCCCTTAATTCAACTTCCTTTCCTTCCCAACAAAATTTCATGAAAAGTTCTTGAAAATTAAAAGTTATTGTACCCAAATATTGTAGCCATTGGACTCCTAGTACAACATCAGCACCACCCATTGGAATAGAAATTATAGGACTATTCAACACATATTCTCCCAAGGATATCTTGATATTATGGAAATTTCGAGAGAAATTTACGATTCCTCCATTTGCAACCATCACTCAACACTCTGGTGTTGGATATAGGAAGCAATTCAATTCCTTGGCTATCTTACAATGAATAAAATTATGGGTACTACCCGAATCAATCAACATTATTACCTTTTTCTTCTTGATATGTCCTTCTATATTGAGGGTTTGAGGAGTAGTAATTCCTGCCAATGCATTTCAAGATATGGTTGGATTCATTTCTTCTTTCTCTAGGGATGATTCCTGATGTATATCCTATTCTTTTGATGTTTCTTGTTCCTTTTCTTCTTCCTCTTCACAATCTATGTAAAATAATTTATTCTCATCACACTTATGACCTTTAGTGTATTTGGTATGACAAATGTAACAAATCCCCTTTGTTCTTTTTTCTTCCAATTGTTGTGGTGTCAACCTTGTAGGTTGTGGAAGGCTAGGGGTAGCAACGCTTCCATATTTATAGTTGTGAGTGGTAAGCTTCCTTGTTGCCATAATTTTTCTTTCAATTTTTATTGCCAACCTAAATGCCTTCTCCAATGAATTAGGTTCCCAAAGGAAAACCTCATGTTGGATGTTATCCTTTAAAGTCCCTATAAACACATCAATCCCATGCTCCTCTGGAATATCATTTACCCTTATATTCAATTTTTGTAAGTCCTCAATGTGCTTCACTATCGAACCCTTTTGTTTGAAATTTATAAATTGGCAAAGAAGGTGTCGCTCTTTGTATCCTCATAATGTGTTATCATTTCTTCCGTAAAAATTGACCAAGTGACAATTTTTCTATGAGAGCAGGGCCATCGATACCATACAAACTGATTGGCTTCCAAATATAAAGTTGCAATGTGTACCTTTTGTGTGTTTTGCATATTATGGAGATCGAAATATTGTTCCATCTATAGTATCCATGTTACAGGATCCTTGCAATCAAACTTCCTCATATCGATATTTGGAACATGGTGG
The DNA here is from genome assembly GCA_000404065.3 of Pinus taeda. Classification (NCBI taxonomy): domain Eukaryota; kingdom Viridiplantae; phylum Streptophyta; class Pinopsida; order Pinales; family Pinaceae; genus Pinus; species Pinus taeda. The sequence continues at coordinate 187,591 of APFE030500253.1, read as the reverse complement.
GTCTTTATTCCAAAGTTAGAGTCCATGAAATCATGATTAACATTTCTTTTGTTCTCATCATGAGTTTCCTCCACTACCTTTTCACCATTAGGAAGCCTTTCTTGTATAAACTTTGTCAAACCTTCCTTCAAACCTTCCATGTCTTTCTTCAAATATTCAATGTTTTCCTTCTTTGAATCATGATTAACATTTCTTTTGTTCTCATTATGAGTTTTCTCTACTACATTTTCGTCATTAGGAAGCCTTTCTTGTAACAACTTTTTCAAACCTTCCTTCCAACCATCCATTTATTTCTTCAAATCTTCAATGTTTTCTTTCAAACCATCCATCTTAGGTTTTTTTACTTTTTGTGAGAGAGAATTTTGTTGCACTTGGTCACGTAATTTTGATATATCATGTTGCATGTCTTTCTCTTCTTCATGTGTCATAGTAGAGCTTTCGGGTTGCTTACTAGGTGTTGCCATTTTATTTCTTTGGGGCATCAACTAATGATAATTTGCTTCACTATTCCCTTTTAATCACTTCAAACTAAATTTTCAAACAAGAATTATGAAAATTTTTAAAAAGACTTCACACCTTCTGTTTTTTGTAGGAGCTTGATATTGAATTTAATGTATCCCTGAAATTTTGGATTTCCAAGGTCTAAAATTGCAAATTGTGGTATCCCTTTGTGTCCTCTTTCCAATGCCACCAGTCTTATTGAAATTGGATTCCCCAATAAATAATTATGCCTAATCTCCCAAGATGACCTGATTATATAATTTTTCAGTAGGGAAAAATTATACTAAGTGTCACGTTTCATTGTTTCAACCTTCAGACCTGATAACGATGCACAACAAAATAAAGTCTCTCCTCTTTCTGTAAACTCTTACGAAATTTCAATTTGATACTCAAAGAGAAAGTTATGATGATTTTCCCAAGTTCACCTGTTTGGGATGTAATTTGGGATCCTGCAAAAACCCTAACTTCCTTGGATCATATCTCTGAACATATACTGAAACAAGCTCTAAAATTTGGACCCGAGGGTCATCAAGATTTCAGCTAAAATGGGTTTTTGTTTTATCTTCTGAAACGTCATCTAAAAAATGTTATAGCGAGCATTCCACGATGACTTGTTTGGAGCAGCGAAACCCTAGAATCCAAACATCTGATACCAAATGTTATGCAATCAACTCACAAAATAGAAGAAAAGATAGGTAAATAGCTTCGAAATCAGCCTCTTTGAGGGGGAAACCTCCTTTACATTACACAAATGAAAAATTCTTGGATGGTTCAAATGAAAAAAACCTCCTTTCTATATATAGGAGTCTAAGGGGTCACAATATAATCAAAGTCGACATAACAATAATAATATAAGGCACAACAATAACAATAGTGGGCTTCTATGGGGCACAATAATAACAATGTGGGGACAACTGGGGCACAAAAATAACAATAAGGGGCTAGAATGACAATAGTAATGGGGGAACCACTAGTGTTATAGGGACCTGACATTAATTCTTTTAGATTGAAGCATACAATTAGCCATTTCCTTTAAGGTGTGATTCTTCCTTTCAACTACACCATTTTGATGTGGAGTATATGGAACAGTATGTTGCAATTGAATTCCATGCTCAGTGCAAAAGTTGATGAATTTGTTCTTAACACATTCTCCGCCTATTGATGATGTTGGACCCACAAACATGTTAGGGGATCTCCCCAGTAAGAAGTCCCAATTAGACCTCAAACTGTTTGGTGTAGGAGTCCCAGCAGTGGGTCGTACGGTATCACCTTGACCGCGGTTTTGCACAGAGGCAAGTAAGATGTCCCTGGTGGTAGTAAGGGCGTGACATCTATGGCAAGTCAAGGAAGGTGAATGAACAGATCTAACACATGGAATGTGGGGTGAGTGCACCCCTTGGAAACCTGTGATAGCATGTGGCTTGGAAGGGAACACACAAGTGAAGATGCATCACAAACTGGAAAGAAAGTTAGCGGGCAATCCAAAGTGATGGTTAAACCAACAACACTCAGTAAGATTCGTACAATACTTATACAGAATAGTCCATACGTGCATGCGTAAGAAAACAAATACATATAGCATTTACAGTAAACAAAATAGTTGGAATGCAATACGACATATGCATCATCAAAGATGCTAGCTCTATTATATTAAGAAGTGTAATTTTCGGTCATACAATACATCCATGTCCATCCACTAGTTCCGATAGTCGAACGTTACAGTCACAACCGCTTGCTTCTCTAAAGAGATATACTAGCCATGCATGGTGGAGAAGCCAAGGCTCGTTACAATATTGTCCAAGCTTTCTCTAAGATACTCCTATTGGAAGCTTGGCTGACCAAAAGCCTATACAATGAGTTATGAGGGATTATTTATAGCAAAGGGTGGGGTGGCCCTTGACATTCCCCTTTCTGACCATTCATCTATCCTCATGACTCTTCAACTACTCTATGATTGTTGCATTCAACTATTGACACTTGAACTTCCACTTGACAAGACATTACATACAATCTGCACATGTACCCATGTGAGAGAAAATGGCTTGAGCAAGCCATGCAAGACATCACTGACACTTGGACCGTTGTTGTGAGACCAACTCTTTGACATCCTTGTGATGGTCGATGGTGGCGAACTAATGCCAAGATTGGTTGTCCGTGATGGTGTCTGTACACTCAATGGTGACATCCTATTGAAAGAGAACTTTTGCCTCCGTTGCATCTGGGTACACTGATATGGCCCCCCTATCCAACTTGTTTGATAGCATGTGCATCATTGTCTTGAGTGTGGATGGACCAGAAACATACTGATGCATAATGTCTGTGCTGATCTCCAAGTGTGTGCTAGCGACCATGCACATCAACTTGTCGAAGTACATGTTCAGCTCCAGTTGGACTTCCTTCTTATCTTTGCCTCAGTGAGTTTGCCAAATGGGTGGAATCGTATGCGTGTGCATAATGAAATTCATGCTGCTAAATTACCTTGCATGCGATCAACAACATTGCTCAACTTGTCTGCTCCATGCCAGTTGTTGGGATGGATCTATAGCTTGTATCAGCGTTGTTTCATCCGTCTGTGCATGTTGCACCCCCTGCTATACCTGTTCCTACTATAACTCAATCTCTCATTTATGTAGCTCCTATTCTTCCTTGAGTTGTTTCTTCATCACATGCAACTCCCTCTCTCTTTCTCTCTCTGCCTTCATGCAATCTTCATGTCGCGTCGTCACCTCATAGCCTCAATCTCCAAAGTTTCTTTTGTCATGAATGGATCTGCTTTGAACTTGCATTTTTGCTTCACCTCTATGTTGTCAACAACCTTCCTCTTGCACTCGTTGCATGTGGGTGTGATTCCTTCTGTTGTTGTTGATGGTGTTGTTCACTGTGATGGTATTGCCATCTTATCTTGATGCCCTTGTCTATGAACAACTTGATGTCTTCAAAGGTAGGCAAGCTCATCGACACTTTCTTGGTTGCAACCTCGTTGTGCTCTCAATTGTGTCCTTTCACTCTGCTCTCCTAAAGGCCATTGTAATTGTGTTTTTGAGAGACAAACGAACACATGTGATGCCTGGAGATATAGCAACACTCATGGCAAGAAATCTGTTAGTTGAAAACCAAAATGAACTTGAGGACTGACATGCAACATACTTGTGTGATTGATTGTGAAGGTTGCGCACTTCCACCGAAGGGTCGGGAGACTAATTGCCAAAACTCTGCAATGCATAGTGTGGGCTGTCAGGAGGTTCACAAGCTACTGGAACTATGCAATGCGTAGTCCAGCCTAGCCTGCTAAGGACTGAAACTGCGCAATGCGCAATTTTAGTCAGCAGTGACATGCAACCAACAAACTGCATTGTGTAGTTTCAAGGGCCAGCAGGACACTGCCTCCAAGAATTGCACAATGCAAGCCTAGAGTTTAGTGTTGGACTAGACTTGCGCAATTTTTGGAGGGAAGGCAGAGCTTTTGCTTCCGAAAATGCGCAGTGCTAGCCGAGCAAGACACGGTCCAGGCCAAGGCAGCCCAGACCGGGCAAGGGGTGACTGAAAAAATGAGAAGTTTGAATGCATGATGAGATGATTGCAAACAAGAGTGGATGATCATACATGCAAATAGCAAGTGCATTATTCAAAAAATGGGAAAGCATGCATGTGTGTGAAGCGAGTCACTGCAATAGCGACCGTCCGTGCAAAAACAGTGTCATGCATGCGATAGTAGTGAGATGCGAACGAAAACTAAAACGGTGCTTTTACATGCTAACATACATCAAAACGACAGCAAGCGCTCACTGAAGTCAAGCATAAAGAACTCACATGAAGCGAAACACAAAAAGTGATAGAAACGCAAAGCAAGACATGAAAAGCAAGCTTACCCCGAAGCAGTTGAGCTGAATGTGTTGACGACTCCTAGATGCAATGTGGGATGTCAGATCTACAAGGTCGATGTGAGGAATGAGCTCTGGAATGTCCGGTTGATGAGTTTTGATAAAATCGAGGTTGTGACATGCATGCCACAAATCTAGGAAAAGTGACACTTGGCGAGAGGTTTCTGAAATGATCCTTGCATGTAACCTCCAGCTACTAAAAATAGATCCATGAATCAAGGGATGATTTTGCATGCTACCTTGGGAGAAGAAGTCCATGCATGCAAATCAGTTTTTCTCGATCCTGGAGGGAACCAATCAACCTGAAGGCGCATGCATCAGTGTATGAGCCTAGAATGAAAATCTACATATTTTCTAGGTTGAGCAGAGATGGTTGTCCCAAAGGGATTGCACAATTTCTGGGAGGAACAGGTGACTGTCTCCCAGGATTGCACAATTTCTGGATTGAGCAGTTGTCCTGGGTAATTTTCTCAAGGAAACATGTTTGAAAGTATTATGCAATTTCTGAGCCCAACAAGCTGCCCTGGGTCAGACCTCTCAATTTTCTCAAGCCGGTTTGACTACATTGCGCAATTTATGGGCTGAGCAATTGTCCTGGGTCAAACCTCGCAATTTTCGCAAGGAAGCCTATCTAACTGTATTGCACAACTTATGAGCTGATCAAGTTGCTTGGCTGGATTTGCGCAATTTCTACTAGTTGATGGGTTGGCTTTCCCAGAGGGATTGCGCAATTTCTGGGAGGAACAGGTGACTATCTCCTAGGCTTGCACAATTTTTGGGTTGAGAAGTTGTCCTGTGATGAATTTTGCAATTTTTTAGAGGAAGGTTGTCAGGGATAATTTCGCAATTATAGAGCCCAGCTGAGTGTCTAGTTGGGTTTGCGCAATTTCTAGAGGGCAGGTTGGTTCCCCTCTAGAATCATGCAATTCCCAGAGGGAGTTGCTCAACTAGCAACTAACACCAAGTCTAGAAAGCAACCTATGAAGGAGGTAGAACAAACTTGCATGAACAGGCTGACAAGACTCTATGAAATAGTTGAAGCTTATGTGCTTGACAATGCAAGACATATTGTTGAGGATGGTTAGTAGGGAGGCTCCAAAACAATTCAAGCTAGGGAAAAAAATTTGAGGGTGGTTGTAGCCGCTACAACACTGCAATTATAATATCTTAGCTTAAGAATTTGATGTCCAGATTATTTCTCAACAAAGGCCTTAAAGGCCAAGAACATGTTAAAGACTTCACTCTTGAATTTTAAGAAGTATACCCAAGTGCGTCTAGAGAAATCATCAATGAAAGTTAAGAAATACTTGTAGCCAGAGAATGAAACAACTAGTAGTGGACCACATAAATCACTATGCACAAGTTTTAAAGGAGTTGAGGCATTGCAAGAGGCACGTTTTTCAAAACTATCCTGATGATGTTTTTCAAGTACACATCCAGAACAAACACCATCTCTCCAAGATACCATAGGAAGACCTGTCACTATATTTTATTTACATATATTTTGAAGGGAACAATAGTTTAAGTGAGCAAATCACTCATGCCAAAGCTTGCTCACTTTATCATTATAAGCAACAAATATCGAAGGAAGATTTGATAACCCAAATTTGTTAAACTTATACAACCTTGTAGAATCTCAGTAATGTCAGTAGCTAAAATATGTCTAGGATCTCTTAGGTCCTTAATTACAACATCATGAGGTGAATATTCAATGGTTTTACCTTTACCTGAATGTGTTATCTAATATACAAATAGAAGGTTGTAGGATAAGGTAGGAACACATAATACATCATTAAATTGACCATTATCTAGATGAATAGTTCCAGTCCCTACAACACTAAGAGATATATCATCACCAACATATATATTTTTGGTGTCACTGTCATTTAAAGAAAAAAACATGGTTTTGTTTTTGGCCATGTGATAAGAAGCTCCATAATCAATGAGCCACTCATGAGAATGAGAAGAAGAAGATATATTTAGTGCATAACCAAACCGAGATGCTTGACAACCACATGCAGAAAGTGTTATTCCTAAAGATGAAGTTGAAGTTGAAGAGTGCTCCAAATGGATGTTATGATTCTTCATTGTTTCTCCCAAGGCTTCCATCTTCTTAAATCATTTGGATTCTAAGTGGCCATCACGATTACAAAAGTTGCAATGTCTATCAGTCTTCTTCCCTTTGTTTTTAGTTGCCTTATAAATTTGTTGAGTTGATTTTTTGTTATGAGATTGAAATTTCTTAGGCCCTTATTTGGTTTAGAACCATTATCTTTGGGATGTTTCTTCTTAGGATTCTTTGAACTTGGTTGCTACTGGGATGTTAAGGATTTCTTAGAAGAGTTTCCAGTATTAAGAAGACCAAGATGTAAGAGTTTTTCTTGCTCTCTTATTAAAGAATCACAAAAGGCATCAAAAGAGGGGGACAATAAAGGCTTCTCTAGTAGAATGGAAGGTGGAAAAAATCACAGAGTAGGTTGTTCCTAACTTAGTAAGAATGGAATAGATAGGGTTGTCATCTTTTTTCTTAACCTTAACACCTTCCAAGAGAAGTCTAAGGGTCTTGAACTTGGACAAAAAGCCTTCAATGGAAGAAAAATTATTGGGGTCCAATGTAAGCAAATCATTTTTGAGTTGATGGGCTCTAATTTCATTTTTAATTCCAAAAAATTTATTGAGTTGTTTTATTGCTTCATCGGGGGTATCAATTTCTGTGATATAGAATCTAAGGTCTTGAGAAATAGACATCCATGTCAACCCACATGCTTGATATTGCTTATTTTCCCTTTTGGCTTGCTTATCTTCATATTTAGGTATAGACTCTTAGCCTGAAGCTATTCTATAAATACCTTTACTTCTAAGTAAATCCACAATGTAGGAGAGGCATTGGAACTAGTTGGTGTTGTCAAGAATAACTAGGCATGGAATTTCCATTTTAAATGAAAATGAAGTTGTATATGTTGAAACTAAATGTTCCAATGGAAAGATCTACAAAAATTAGGCCGATTAAAAAAAACGGCTCTGAAAACAGCTTCTGGATGAAGAAGTTATGGCTTTTTGAAGAAAAGTTGTTGAAAATGTCGACAAACCACGTGAATGTTGGGAAGTGAATGATAATGTTATATTTAAAAAAAAATATCCCCCCTCTCCAAAATTAATCTAATTAGCTCACTTTTTTTTTTTAATATTACTTTATGTGACCCACTTTTATAAATAAGTGAAAGTCACTTTTACAATGGTACTTTATGAACTATCCAATAAATTGTAACTTAAATAAAAGATAAAGTGACTTTAGAATTAAAAGTGACTCACTTTTTACAATGGATGAGAACACTTTTACATAAAGTAACATTAAAACATAAGTTACATGTGTTTTTTGAAAAAAATAACCTAACAAAAAGAAAGACTTGAACCCAAGGCCTTTATTTTCATAAAGTAACTTTGGACCAAGTGAGCTAGTTTAAAAGGTTAGTAATTTTTGGAAAGGAAAAAGGGAGTTTTTTCTTTTTTGCTCACTGAAACTTTGGAGTGAATGCTTACTTCAAAAAACCATTTTTTCCTACAAAACAAAAAAAACCACACACCCAAAACAAACAAACAAAATTAATCCAAACCTTACAGCTTAAAGTTAGATTTGTTTGGAAACTAAATATTTTCCTCAATGTTTTTGATTTTCCAAGATCACGCTAACGGGCAGTGAAAAAGAGCATATGCATGAGAAAAACCCTTTATTTTTGTTTTTGGTTTGCTTAGATTGCATAGAGTCACTTGTCAAAGAAAATAAGCAGAAATGAAAGGTATAGATCTGGTAATAAAAAAATTATAGGGGACTATAAACCGAAATAAACAAAAGATAAATAATTATAACTGCAAATAAAGATTGTATACCTCTATATCTTAAAAGTGACGTACCTAGGGCTATCGGAAACCTTTTCACATGAAACGAAAGGGGTTCCTCACTGGAACAGATGCTCCTAACACAATAGAATAGTCCTCTTGGCCCAAAAGCAGTCAAAAATAGTATATCTAGGAAACGACATTCGAATGCAGTTGAACCAACTTCATATTTGGATCACCAATAGATGCGGCCCTCAAATAGCTCTGATACCATGTAGGAATTTGCATGGTAAGTTCCTTGGATAGAACACCAAAGGACACCACTCACCAATATATCACAGATCAGTACACCAGTATTCTTGACGTGGTTAAAACCCTTAAAGATGGAAACATTCCATGGCCTAAGCCCACGCAGCCACTTCAGGTAATTTATTAATGTAAAAGAAAGAAAATTTACATAAGATTCTCTCATGAAAGGTCACCTAAAAAATGACCCTCCATGCTCTTTAAAGGTGCACTTCCTCTTCCCTTCGTGTGTTGGAACCTTCATACATCACACTTGACTCTCCATAAGGTCACACACTTGCTCTCACCCAAAGTTACCATACTTCACTCTGCATGTTTTCACAGTCAAGGCATAACATTACCCCCCACTGCTAGGACTCCTACTCCAAATGGTGTGATGTCTAGTTGGGACTTCATATCGGGGAGATCCCCTGAATGTTGGCAGGTCTAACATCATTAACAAAATGTCTACAACCATAAAGGGATGTCAATAGTAAAAAGAATTTTGTAGCAGCAGTTGTCTATTCAAGTGAAGATTGAACAAGGAGGTAATGGTGTTTTCTTAATTGTGGGTTAATTTATTTATATAAGTAGAAATGATGAATGTTTGTAGTTGAGGATGATGGAAATGAACCTTGCAGCAGAAAGTGAAGTAGAACAGTAAATTTATGAGAGGAAATGTGCAGAGAACTATCCAAAAATGAGTTCATGGAGATATTTTTTAGATTGACATTGGTAATAAGCATTTATATTTTCAAGTGGCATCCATATAATAAGAAGATCTCTTGAAAGGAGGATTGTGACAGAACCAAGCAACAAGATGGATTGTTGAAGAAAGAGAGAAGACAACAAAAGTTAACTAAAGAGAAAGTGAGTAGGTGAAAATGTAGCAGCCTAACAACTTTTGAAGTTGAAGAGCAGGTGTGCTCTAGAGGAAGGAGAAGAGGTTCTATTGCAGAGAACCTGGAGAACAACAAATTCGAACAGACAGAGTTGGGTAGAAGTTGTTGTAGACATTTCCACAGTGAGTGTGGGTAGAATTTCCAAAGATAGAAAAAACGAGAGAAAGAAGAGGAGGCTTGTTGCATCACACAACTGAAAAAAGAGAGTTCACAAAGAGAAGGAGGAGGAGGTAAAATGGTTGCAAACATTCATGTGATGGGTTCAAAGATAGGTCACGATCAGAGAAGGCACGATGCCAAAAAAACTGACAAAAGGAGAATAAGTGATAAAGAAAGGGAGCATGAAATATCTAAGATGAAGGAAAAACTTAGAAAATCAAAGAAGAAACTACAAAAACAGATGAAGCAGTTGTAGAAGTGGTTGAGAAATGGAATTTATGTTGGAAGACAAGTCCAATGGCCAATCAAGAAATTATGTGCAAGAAATCAAAGAAAGTAGATGAGACATCTGATCAAAAAATGGTTGAGGATACTCAGGGAATCTATATCTAAGGAAGAGACAGAGTGCATTTGTGCACTGAAATAAGGATCAATCCTAAGAGAGGATGACAGTGATGAAGATGTTGATATGAGATATTTTGAGAATATCACAAAAAAAATTGGATAGTTACTAGGTGATGCTCGGGATGTTGATAGAAGATAAAGGCCATATTGATTTTAATTTTAACCATTGGTATGTGAATGCAGGGGTTATTTCAAATGAAAGGAAAAACATTGATTTTTCTCTATGAAGAGAAGAAGATCAGTCATTGGGTATTGTTGAATAGGTTTAGAAGAAGATAGAATTGTCTTTGGAATTTAGTCAAAATGATGATATAAAGGAACAACCCAGGTTTGAAGAGCACATGTATAACCGATGTCCAACAGTGATGAGGATTTGATGGCCGGTTTGAAAAATTTAGTGTTACATGAGGGAGAGATAATGGAAACAACAAAAGAGACATCAAAGTCTTGTATTTTTAAAACTAACAAATTGTTTGTGTTTGTAGGTAATGAATATGTGCATGAACCAATAAGATGGATTGGAAATAATTGAATTGATGAAGTACAAGAACCATTGGGAGAGGGCCTATAGGATTGTAGAGAAGTAAGCATGGGAAACATTGCAATTGAATTGAGATTTTTAGAAAATTGGTTGGAGAATCTGACAATAATAGATTGCAGCAGTACAATTGAGGATGAGGTCAACTTTTCCATCAAGAATATGCAGCAAAAAATGGATAGTAGTGATGATGAGTTCCAACAAAAAATGAAAGGAATGGTGAAAGTAACTCCAAGAAATTGGTATCTTGATATGCCCTTAGAGGACAACAACAAATTTTAGCAAGGAACTAAAGATTTATGCTAGCCAGAGGATAAGCTGGATCTTGAAATAGAGGAAATGAGGAAGTTGATGTTGAATAAGTCCCAACAGACTCGGTATTAAGAGCAGAGGAAAATGAAGGGTAGCATATTCAGATGATAGACATCAACAAGGAAGGAGGAGAACTACAATGCAAGTTATGGAAACCCAAAAGGATGAAGAAAACAACAGCAGAAGTAGAAAAACACCAACAGCATACCAAAGATAAGGATCAGGTGCAAAACAAAGTATGGGATCTAGGAAAATTCACTTCATCAACACATGGTCAGGAGACCATGATTCTTTTTCACCTTGGGAGTCTGATGCAGGAGCATCCCACTTCCAAGTCATAATTGTATTTTGACTAGACCTAGGGGTTTTAATTTACCAGGAAGTTATTTTCCTAATTGAATGTAATTATTTAATTATTATATTTCCTATGTTTTAGCGAGTTCTAGAACAAATATGTATTTATAAATACAATTGTAATCAAATCTATTCTTTGGGAGAATTCTCGGGAATATTGAGAGAGATATAGAGATTCGGGGACTAGTTAGATCTCTTGAGAGAAGTGTGGATGTAACCAATCTAGTTTAAGTGATATAATAGTGGATCTTAACCAGAATTAGTTCAGAATCCCATTTTTATAACTATGTAATCAATTTCAAGAAAATAAGGGTCAGTGAATAAAAGAGATTTGAGAGAAGTAGAGAGGAATTGAGGGCCAAGTAGGTCAAAAACACCGAGAGGGCCAAATGATGTATTTTCAAGCTGAGGGCCTTTTGTAATTTATTGTATATATCTTAAGACTCTCTTGGAGTGTATGGACGGAGAATGTGAGTTATTTTTATTTAATTTCTAGTCTAATATATATATGTATGCATGGTTATGTTGACGGTGTTGGACCCGCTAACATGTCAAGGGATCTCCCCGATAAGAAGTCCCAATTATACCTCAGACCATTTGGTGTAGGAGTCCCAGTAGTGTGTCGTACGGTAATGCCTTCACTGCGGTTTCGCACAGAGGCAAGTAAGATGTCCTTGTTGGCAGCAAGGGTGTGACATATGCAATAAGTCAAGGAAGTTGCATGAGACGTTCTAACACATGGAGGGTGAGGTGAGTGTGCCCCTTGGAAACCTGTGATAGCATGGAGTTAATAAGGGAACACATGAGAAAATATGCATCACAACATGGAAGAAAGTAAGCTAGCAATCCAAAGTGATGATTAAACCAACAACACATTTTAGAAAGATTCATACATACATATACAAAAATAGCTACACATGCATGCGTAAGAAAATAGATACATATATCATTTAGAGTACTCAAGATAGCTAAAATACAATAAAACATATGCATCAAATGTGCTAGCTCTATTATATTAAGAAGTGTAAGTTCCAGTTATACAATACATCCATGTCCAACCACTAGTTCTGAAAGCGAAACGTTACAGCCACAACTGCTTGCTCCTCCAAAGAGATATACTAGCTCTACGTAGTGGAGAAGCTAAGACTCGTTACAATATTGTCCAAGCTCTCTCTAAGATAGCCCTATTGAAAGGTTGGCTAACCAAAAGCCTCTACAATGAGTTTTGAAGGACTATTTATAACAAAGGGTGGGGTGGCCATTAACATTCTCCTTTGTGACAATTCATCTACCCTCATGAATCTTCATCTACTCTATGACTGTTACATCCAACTATCGACACTTGAACTTACACTTGACAAGATGTTACATTACAATGAACATGTACCCATGTGGGACAAAATGGCTTGAGCAAGCCATACAAGACATCAGTATGACTCAGAAAATTGTTGCAAGGCCATCTCTTCGACATCCTCACAGTGGTCGGCAGTAGCGAAATGATGCCAAGCTGAGTAGTCTGTGATGGTGTCCATGTACTCTAAGGTGACATCTTTCTAGAAACGAACTTTTGAGTTATGAAGGACTATTTATAACAAAGGGTGGGGTGGCCCTTAACATTCCCCTTTGTGACAGTTCATCTGCCCTCATGAATCTTCATCTACTCTATGATTGTTACATCCAACTATCGACACTTGAACTTACACTTGACAAGATGTTACATTACAATGAACATGTACCCATGTGGGACAAAATGGCTTGAGCAAGCCATGCAAGACATCAGTATGACTCAGAAAATTGTTGCAAGGCCATCTCTTCGACATCCTCACGATGGTCGGTAGTAGCGAACTGATGCCAAGCTCAGTAGTTCGTGATGGTGTCCATGTACTCTAAGGTGACATATTTCTAGAAACGAACTTTTGAGTTATGAAGGACTATTTATAACAAAGGGTGGGGTGGCCCTTAACATTCCCCTTTGTGACAGTTCATCTGCCCTCATGAATCTTCATCTACTCTATGACTGTTACATCCAACTATCGACACTTGAACTTACACTTGACAAGATGTTACATTACAATGAACATGTACCCATGTGGGACAAAATGGCTTGAGCAAGCCATGCAAGACATCAGTATGACTCAGAAAATTGTTGCAAGACCATCTCTTCGACATCCTCACGGTGATTGGTAGTAGCGAACTGATGCCAACCTCAGTAGTCCGTGATGGTGTCCATGTATTCTAAGGTGACATCTTTCTAGAAACAAACTTTTTCCTTCATAACATCCAGGGACACTACTCGGGCTCCTCTTTCTAACTCATCTAATAGCATGCACATCATGGTCTTGAGTGCAGCTAGACTAGTAACATACTTATGCATGGTGTTTGTATTGATTAACAAGTCTGGGCTGGTGGCTATGCTCATCAACTCGTCAAAGTACGAGTCAAGCTCTAGTTGGAGCTATGCATTTGTCTTCTCTTGGTTGAGTGTCCCAATAGATGGGATGGCATGTGCATGCACAACAAAATCCATACTCTTGAATACACATGCATGGGAAGCATGTAGACTAGTGATGAGCTGCAAGAGATCTTCATAGTTCTAGATCTGACTTCGGATGTGTGCCTTCAGCTCGACCACTCTGGGATTCATCATCTTAGGCAAGTGTATTGGGGCTCCCTTGTATCTCATCGTCCATGTTTGTATTTAATCAACAGCATCATGCAGATTTGATAGCATACATGCGCTTCTAGGACATCGCTGATGCCAACTGGTTAGATGGACAACTACCTTATGCACGGTACCAAACTTGGAATAAAATGCCCGCATGACTGTGTCAAGGGACAATACTTCTTCCAGTATTTCGTTCTTCAATTCTTCTTGGGCGGATGTTGTAACCAATTGTCCTCCATGCTTGGTCATCCGTATCTCCTTAGCCATTCACTCATTCTCAATTATTAGGAAGTGAACACTTGAGCTAGTGGCTTCAGCATATGCTTTGGTAGCATCGGCCAATGTTGTTGGATGTTTGCACACATCATACACGATCACTCATTCCTCAAACTATGTAGGAGATGTATGATCATTCGGAGTCGACACTCTGTGATATTTCACAACTCTATGTTGAGACTCATCAAATGAGATGTTATGCATATCTCCTTTCGGCTGATCTCCAAGGATCTCAGTGTCTACTTGGTCACTTGGGACTTTCTCCTCTTTTGGACATAGTGAGGCTGGTGGATCGACCTCTTGGTGGTGAGGCATGAGTTCGATGTCTTTCTGTTGCTCCATATCTATATCCATCTGTTTAAGTGTTTTCTCTATCTCCTGAATGAAGTCCTGCTCCTGGGATGGTTCACTCTGTGTGCCTGATGCTAGTTGTTCTGATGAGTCTACTACGTATATGAGAGCAGTTTCATCTTTCTGTACAAGTTACGCCCCCTGGTGTACCTATTCTTGTTGTGCTTCCTTCTCATGTCTGTTTAGCTCTTGTTCCTTCCAGAGTTGCTCCTTCAAATCATGCAACTCCTTCTCTGTTTCCTCCATTCTCCGTTTCTCTCTCTGCCTTCGTGTGTTTCTCTTGTCACACTATTTCCTCTTTTCCTCTATTTCCAAAGCTGCTTTCTACACAAGTGGGTCTGCTCAGAACTTGTAGATTTTCTCTTCCTCCATGTTGTCGACAATATTCCTCTATCCCTTGTCATGCATTGTTATATTTACCTCTGCCACTGCTACTTCTAGTGCTCTCCGGGATGCTGCTTTGCTATCCATTCTATAGTGAGACCGACTGGTTCATTGAGTCTAGAGGTGTTGTAACAATATCTCCATGGGTCTTCCTCTACCCAATGACATGCCCCATGGATCCAATTAAACTATACTCTCATGCAGTGGTCTTTCACAAGACAATGTGGGTCATACGAATTGTAACTTCAGGCGTCAAATGGATATTTCTTCATCTATTATGCTTTGACATCCGCGTGCTTGAAAGTTCATATCTCATAATACCTGATCCGCAAAGGAAGAGTGAGCCAAGGTGCCTTCTTCTTCTAGTGTAGCCTAAGTGATAACGCTGTCGAGATGTGATATGTTACTTCCTGCATGATGAGTTTTTCCAAGGAAAACTTTGATAGAACATACAGAGGCTTCTCTATTCTGTACATCCATACGCGGGCGTTGGACAGCAAGGCATACCAATCAGCTATGTCGATCAGTGCCTCCATTGTTGCCTTCGACATGCAAGGGGGATCCTATTCGAATATCATCTTGTAGACCAGGGTGACAAAATGATCGAACAATTGTGTGATAACTCCTCTGAAGCTGCACTTAGACAAAATATTACAATAAGTGTTCACAGAGGTCTTCGTTAGTGTCCATGCAGACTTCAAGCCCAGGAACTCCTGAGGAGCATAGATTACATCCAAGGTTTAGGAGGACATGTAGATTCCTGCTTGTATACCTTTGGGTGGTTGTCGAGCCCTTGTTACTTGTTCCTTCAGTGGGTGATCCAACAAGTCAGACGAGTTGCATGCTTTTCCTTCTCTGGCCAGTTGGTCCAACGCGATCACCCAACTCTGTGGGAAGGTTTGCGTGCTTTCTTGGCCATACAAACGACACGTGAAGATGACCAAGTATTGATACCCCTTCTGTAGTATCTTCGTCTTGTAGACCTGGTTGGGTGTCATCCTAAATTTAGTTGGCTCCTTTACCCAGTTCTTCAAGATATCTCTAGAGTAGGCATTGCTGGTGGGTAAGCTAAAAGGTGTCTCCATGGTGATCACAGGGTTCAACATCTGATACATCTCATCATAATCATGTGCCCTGAAGGTAGAAATATTTCTCCCACTGACACTTCTCAATGTCTTCATCTTGGGATCAGTGTGTGAGACGATCCAATGTATCATGTCTACGCATGGGAGCATGGGATACCTGCATGCAATCTGGTACAAGCCGGACTTGTGGATGTTCACATAGACTTTGCGGTCTTCGAGGTCTTCCCCAAATGTTCCTGCAAATGAATCATTGACCTCTTTCCATTTTAGCTTGATGTCCTTGTCTACAATCAGCTTGGTGTCTTCATAGATTAGCAGACTTGTAGACACTCACTCAATTGTTGCTTCAGTCGCACTTTCGTCAGTGTCCTTTGATCCTTCTCTCTTGGAGGCCATTGATCATGAACTGCTAAGAGGCAAACAAACCCTTGCTAGTTATGGAGACAAAGCGACATGCATGGCAATAAATCTGTCAGCTTAAACCAAAGAAAATTAAGGAATGACATGCAACATACCTGTGAATTGACTGGCAAGGATTACGCAATTTTTCCTGGGAGGCTGGGAGACTGGCTGCCAAAACTGCACAAAAAGAAGTTTGGGTTGTCTAGGGAGGCTGGATGGATTTTGGAATTATGCAACACGTAATCCAGGCTAGCATGATAGCTGCTGGAATTGTGCAATGCAAAATCCAGGCTGGCCTGCTAGCTACTGGAATTACGCAATGCACAATTTCAGCTGGCAATGGTTGCAGGCCGAGTAACTGCATTGCACAATTTTATAGCCCAGTAGTCACTGTCCCTCAGGATTGTGCAATGTAAGACTGGAGGATAGTCATTGGGCAAAAATGTGCATTTTCTAAGAGGAAGATAGAGCCTTCCCTCTCAGGATTGCGCAATGTTGTCTTGGTGAGGCAGAATCTAGGCCAAGGCTGCGCAGACCCACCGACGGGAAACTGGAAGCAAATGTGAATGTGATTGCATGGTGATATGGAGTGTAAGTAGGATTAAATGATCGTGCATGCAAATAGTGAATGAAATATTCATAAAATGGAACAACATGCATGTGGGTGAAGCGAGTTGCCAAATCGGCAACCGTTTATGCAAAACAGTTTCATGCATGCAACAGCAATGAGATGCTAACGAAAACTGAAACGGTGCTAGTACAAGCTAGTATGCATGTAAATGATAGAAATCATTCATAGAAATCAAGAAAACAACACTCACACAAGTGAAAACACAAAAAGCAACAGAAATGCTGCAAAAGACAAGTTAAGCTGACTTACCCATGAAAAACTGAGTTGGATGTGTCAAAGACTCCTAGATGTGTTGTGGGATGTCAGAGGTCTAAGATCGATGTGAATAAGTGAGCTCTGATGCATCGAATAAATAAGTTTGAGGCTCATGACCTACAGGCCACAAATCTAGGAAAAAGTGACACTTGGAGGAAAGATTCTAAAATGATCTTCGCATGTAACCTCTAATTGCTAAAAATAGCTCCCTAAAATGTAGGGATGTTTTTGCATGTTTCTTTTTCTATTCTGGGGAAAAGAAGCTTGTGCATGTAATTCAAGTTTTGTCAGTCCCAAATGGAACTAGTCAACTCAATGGCTTGTGCAACAGCCTGCTCAGCTCAGGGGGAAATTTGTGCATTTCTGGGAGGGATCTGGGCTAACTGCCTAGAAGGATTGCCCAATTTCTGGGCTGAGTAACCCTGTTGGGAGGAATTTCACAATTTTATCAGTGAAGCTTGATAGACAAATTTGCGGAATTCTGGAGCCAGGCAGGCTGCCAAATAAGATTGCACAATTTTTGGAGGGAAGGTTGGTTCCCTTCTGGAATTGCGCAATTTATTGAGGGAGTTTCTCATCCTGTAGCTGGACCAAATTTGGAGAAACAACCTGTGAGGGGAGTGCAACAAGCCATGATGCACAGGTTGACAATTTGCTAGAAAATCTCTGAAGCTTTTGTACTTGACAAGGCAAGACATGTTGCTGAGGATGGTTGGTAGGGAGGCTCCAAAACGAAGCTAAGCAAAAATTTTGGAGGGTGTTTGTAGCCGCTACAACACTTGGTGACACACTGGTAGAAATCTAGCTCTCTAAATGGACCTTATTCATGAAAAGAAAGTCTAACACCTCCAGAAGTATTGTTCAGTTCTTAGTTCATCTTGGTTTCGGCACTTGCTTGATTGTAAGATGTAGCAATTACCCAGCTCTTGGTCCATTAACACACATTCCAAGCCAAGGTAACATAGTTTTTTTTATTGGGGTTGAGGGGTATATGGGTGCACAAGCAGTATAGTTGTCAAAGTCTTACTTTCATCTCTAGTATTGCTCCACTACCAACAGGCCTAGACAGTACCCCAACGGAGTCACGCAAGAACACAAGCATCGCTCCATTGCCAGCGAGCCTAATCAGTACCCTGGCGGAGTTACTTTCATAACTTCTCTATGTAGGAATCCTTTCTCTTCTTTTGCCTTATTCATTTTTCATTTTTCAAAATTTTTCACTTTTCATTTTTTTCATTTTTAATTTCCATAATTGTGCATAGCACTTATTCATTTTAGAGGCGGAAGAGGGATCCTGAATTATGAGAGCGTAAGAGTTTGTTTCTTCAGAGAAGTAGTTTATTATATACCTCTGACATGCTTGTTAAAGTTTTCCCCCTCACCTTACTTTACTCTACTAATATGCCAAGGGTTAACCCAAAAACAACCGACTATAGTAGGTGACACTAGTTAGCACGCAAGCATTGTGTTTTTACCAAGGTTCACTTCGAACAGTACGTATTTTCCATCAATGTATCATGGACTAAAAGTAACAAGTTCTTCATGTAGAGGCCGGATGACAGATAACCAATTAGTGATAGCTACACAAGGCCTCTTGTACTTTACCCATCTTGTTTCAAGAGTCACACACGGTCTCATGTGAAACTAACCTATGAACAAAAACAAGCAAACAAACAACAAAGAAAATTAGGAGCGGAAGTAAATGCGTAAGCAAATTGAGTAAGCAAAGTGAGTAAGCAAACAAGCAAGAAAACAAATGAACATGTAAAGCAAGAAAGAAAACAGGCATGCAAGCAAACAAACTGAAAGAAAACACTACTCATACTCTTAAGCTAACGATGCATGGGCCTAATCACGTGAAGTGATATTTCCAATGCAGCCACCAGCACATTGGCTGACGCATGTTTTTGAAGGCTTGGTCTACAAGAAACTCGGTTGTACGAACCAATAAACAAGAAAGATATAACAATGAAGACAAACACACTTCATGATTAAAAGTGTCCACAGGAAATAAGTGAGTGAAAGTACATGACATGTTGTCTATGGAATTGTCACGGTGTTGTGTGACATTGCATGCAGCTTTGAAGCATACACATACTCTTGACTGTAACATGCAAGCAAATGAAAGAAATAAAGAAAACTTGAGGCATGAACGTGTGCTTGCAATGTAAAATTCCTCCAATGCATGAGTGATGAGATCGTGCAGTTCGAGTGGAGGAAGCATGATCTATGTGTGAGATTGATCTTCAATGTATACAGATGAGTGATGAGGAGCCTGGGTTGATTTAACAATTTTCTGATCGGAAGCGAAACCAACCTCAGGACAACGAGGGCCTGACATAACCATCATCTTAGGCTCTAGTGCCTCGAAAGCCTGGGGTGTTTTGACTTCATCGTCATATAGATCATCATAAACATGTGGCTTCAAAAAAATCAACTACGATAGAATCATGATCGTGATCGAATATAGAAGTAAATGGATCATAACAGCCACAATCAGAAAAATCAATAATTTCATTGACATCCTCATGATCTGATAAATAAAACAGAGGGGTAGATGAGGGGCAGACAAATTCATCGTCTATGTTTCCGGAAAAGGCAGATGAAAAATGAGTATTTTATCCTCTCCATTGTTGGATGATGGACTAACATCTGGAGTGTCCTATGAGTGATCAACAATGGGTTCATCTGTAGATGAAGATACACATGCGAAATCATGGATGGCACGTTCACCAAAGATGTCAAGAAGTAATGGAGGGAGCTCAGACAGAAGGGAGTCATCCTTCGTGGAGACTCTATGCTCAAGCTCCCAGTCATATTCTTCCTGAATGGTAGCACATGTTGGTTGTGCAACACCAACTCCATCGATGGCTTGATCCTCATTCACAACAAGTGTAGAATCCGGAATGGAAGAACACAAGATAGTATCATCCAGAGGTTGTGGTACAAAATGAATTTGACAACTAGATGGAATCACAACCAAATCTGCGTGAAACTTAAGTGAAGTGATGTTGGGAGGATGTGACAGTTGAACAGATGTGTGTGCCTGATCTCTTGAATCACTCTGCAATGGTGGAGTTGTTTGATAAGGGGATGGTGGACAGTCACTTGTGACAATGACCATATCAACTGTGATTGTGCAGCTTCATCACTGAAGTATGTTGAGCGAGGCTTGGGCTCAAAATTCTTCTTGGGATGGACTGATTTGTTAAGATAGTACTCAAATCTATCCCAAAGAAAAGGAAATTTCATCTAGCTCTTCGAAGCTTGAAACTACAAATCATGGAAGCATTGCCAAAAATCCATAGGTGATTCATCCGGAGCCTTCCGTTGCTGTAATAGTTTGTGGTCAAGATGTTCTGGATCGAAATGATAGAAAGTATCTTCAATGAGATCACAGAAGTGCTCAAGTGAGTGCATGTTGTCAGCTAGTAGGTTGCACAGCCACCGATGTGGGGATTTGCAAAGTGTGTATGCAAGCAACAGACTGACCTATTCATCAGAACATCCATCTTCCTCTTTAATCATGGCAAGGAAGTCATGTAAGAACACAGGCCAGGCCACTTCGCCTTCACCATCATACGTGTAGGTAGACAAGTGATCAGAAAACTCCCTTGAGATGTGGACAGGTTCGACATGTGAAAAACATCATGGAGGGTTGAGAGTGTAAGACTCCATGATAGATATGCAAAGGTTCAAAATAGGATGAGAGTACACAACTTGTCATCTACCCTCCTTCTAGTGCCAGAAATGTTGTCGGTGTTGGACCCACCAACATGTCAGGGGATCTCCCCAGTAAGAATTCCCAATTAGACCTTAGACCATTTAGTGTAGGAGTCCCAACAGTGGGTCGTACGGTAATGCCTTGACTACAATTTCGCATAGAGGCAAGTAAGATGTCCCAATTGGTAGCAAGGGTGTAACATATGTAGTAAGTCAAGGAAGGTGCATGAGAGGTTCTAACACATGGAGGGTGAGGTGAGTGCACCCCTTGGAAACTTGTGATAGCACGAAGTTAAGAAGGGAACACATGAGCAAAGATGCTCACAACATGGAAGGAAAGTAAGCTAGCAATCCAAAGTTATGGTTAAACTAACAGCACATTTCAGAAAGATTCATACACACATATACAGAAATAGCTACACATGCATGAGTAAGCAAACAGATACATATATCATTTAGAGTACTTAAGATAGCTGAAATACAATACAACATATGCATGAAACATGTTGGATCTGTTATATTAAGAATTGTAAGTTCCATTCATACAATACATCCATGTCCAAGCACTAGTTCCAACAGCGAATGTTACAGCCACAACCGCCTGCTCTTCCAAAGAGATATACTAGCTCTGCGCAGTGGAGAAGCTAAGGCTCGTTACAATACTATCCAAGCTCTCTCTAAGATAGTCCTATCAGAAGCTTGGCTGACCAAAATCCTCTACAATGTGTTATGAGGGACTATTTGTAGCAAAGGGTGGGGTAGCCCTTGACATTCGCCTTTGTGACAGATCATCTACCCTCATGACTCTTCATCTACTCTATGATTGTTACATCCAACTATCGACACTTGAACTTACACTTGACAAGATGTTACATTACAATGCACATGTACCCATGTGGGAGAAAATGGCTTGAGCAAGCCATGCAAGACATCACTATGACTCATACAATCGTTGGAAGATCAACTCTTCGACATCCTCACTATGGTTGACAATAGCAAACTAATGCCGAGCTCGGTAGTCCGCGATGGTTTCCATGTACTCTAAGGTGCCATCTTTCTGGAAATGAAATCTTGCCTCCATAGCATCCGGGTACACTACTCGAGCTCCTTTATCAAACTCTTCTGATAGCATGTGCATCATTGTCTTGAGTGCGGTCAAACCAGCAACATACTTGTGCACAGTGTCTGCACTTATTGACAAGCCTCAGCTGGTGGCTATGCGCATCAACTCGTCAAAGTATGAGTCAAGCTCTAGTCAGAGCTATGACTTTGTCATTGCTTGGGTGAGTGTCCCAATAGATGGGATCGCGTGTGCATGCTCAACAACATCCATACTCTTGAATACATGTGCATGGGAAGCCTATAGACTAGTAATGAGCTGCAGGAGATCTTCATAGTTCCATATCAGACTCTGGATGTGTGCCTTCAACTCGACCGCTCTAGGCTTCATAATCTTAGGTTAGTGTAATGCGGCTCCCTTGTATCTCATCATCCATGTTTGCATGTAATCAACATCAGCGTGCGTGTTCGACAGGGTACATTCACTTTTAGCACATCATTTCTTCCAACCATTGAGATGGACGACTGCCTTATGCATGGCACCAAACTTGGAATACAACGCCCGCATGACTGTGTCAAGAGACAATACTTCATCCAGTATTTCCTTCTTCAATTCTACTTTGGTGGATGTTGTAACCAATTCTCCTTCCTTCTTGGTCATCTGTAGATCCTTAGACATTCACTCGTTCTCATCTATTAGGAAGAGAACACTCGACCTAGTGGCTTCAACATATATTCTGGTAGCATCAGCCAATGTTGTTGGATGTTTGTGCATGGTAGACATGATCACTCATTCCTCAAACTGTGCAGAAGATGTATGATCATCCAGAGTCAACACTTTGCGAGATTACACAACTCTATGTTGAGACTCATCGAATGAAATGTTGCACATCTCTCTTTCCGACTGATCTCCAAGGATTGCCAAAGTTTCTTTTTGCACAAGTGGGCATGCTCAGAACTTGCAACTTTGCTCTTCCTGCATGTTTTTAAAAATCTTCCTCTTGCCCTTGTCACACACTGGTATGTTTACCTCTACTGCTACTACTTCAAGTGCTCTCTGATACGCTGCTTCGCTATCCATTCCACAAGGAAGCCGACCGGTTCATTGAGTCTAGAGGTGTTGTAACAATATCTCCATGGAACTTCTTCTGCCCAATGACATGCCCCATGGATCTAGTTAAACTGTATTCTTGTGTAGTGGTTTTTCACAAGACAATGTAGGTCATACGGATTGTAACTTCAGGCGTCGAATGGATATTTCTTCATTTGTTCTGCTTCAGCATTCGCATTCTTGAAAGTCCGTATCTCATAAAACCCGATCCGCAATGGAAGAGCAGGCCAAGGTGATTTCTTCTTTTGGTGCAGCCTAGCTAATAACCTTGTCGATATGTGATATACTACTTCATGCATGACGAGTTTGTTCAAGGAAAACTTTGGTAGAACATGCGGAGGCTTCTCTGCGTTGTGCATCTGTACAAAGGTGTTGGACTGTGAGGTATACCAATCAGCTATGTCGATCAGTACCTCCATTGCTGCCTTCGACATGCAAGGTGGATCTTACTCAAATATCATCTTATAGACCTGGGTGACAAAATGATCAGACAGTTATGTGATAACTCCTTTAAAGCTGCATTCGAACAACATCTTACAATAAGTGTTCACAGAGGTCTCCATCGGTGTCCATGCCCACTTCAAGCCTGGGAACCCTTGACGGACACAGATTGCATCCAAGATGTAGGCAGACATGTAGATTCCTACTTGCATACCTTTGGGTGGCTATCGAGCCCTTGTTACCTATTCCTTTCGCTGGTGAGCCAAAAGGTCAGACCAGTTGCATGCTTTGCCTTCTCTTGCCAGTTGGTCCAATGTGATCACCCAACTCTGTGGGAAGGTTTTCGTGCTTTCTTGGTCATATAGACGACACATGAAGATGACCAAGTATTGATACACCTTTCGCAGTATCTTGATCTTGTAGATATGGTTGGGTGTCATCCTGAATTTCGCCAGCTCCTTTACCCAGTTCTTTAAGATATCTCTTGAGTTGGCACTGTTGTTGGGTAAGCTGAAAGGTGTCTCCATGGTGATTATGGGATTCGACATCCGATACATCTCATCATAATCATGTGCCCCGAAGGTAGCAATCTTCATCTCGCTGACACTGCTCAATGTCATCATCTCGAGATCAGTGTGTGAGACGATCCAATGTATCATGTTTGCGCACGGGAGCACGGGATATCTGCATGCAATCCAGTACAAGCCAGACTTGTGGACTTTGACATAGACTTGGCGGTATTTGAGGCCTTCCCCAAATGTGCCTACAAATGCATCATTAACCTCTTGCCATTTCAACTTGATGTCCTTGTCTACAAATAGCTTGGTGTCTTCATAGATCGACAAACTTGTAGACACTCGCTCAACTGTTGCTTCAATCGCACTTTTGTCAGTGTCCTTTGATCCTACTCTCTTGGAGGCCATTGATCCTGAACTGCTAAGAGGCAGACAAACACCTGCTAGGTATGGAGACAAAGCAACCTGCATGGCAAGAAATTTGTCAGCTAAAACCAAAGAAAACTAAGGGACGACATGCAACATACCTGGGGATTGACTAGCAAGGATTGCGTAATTTCCCTGGGAGGCTAAGAGACTAGCTACCAAAACTACGCAAAAGGTAGTCTAGGTTGTCTGGGGAGATTGACTGGATGCTCGAATTGCGCAATGCGCAATCTAGGTTGGCCTGCTAGCTGCTGCAACTGCGCAATGCACAATTTTAGTTGGCAATGGTTGCAGGCCCAATGATTGCATTGTGCAATTTTTTGGGCATGCAGTCACTGTCCCTCAGAATTGTGCAATGCAAGACTAGAGGATAGTCACTAGGCAGAAATGCACATTTTCTGAGAGGAAGATAGAGCCTTCTCTCTCAGGATTGCACAATGTTGTCTTGGTGAGGCAGAGTTCGGGCCAAGGCTACCCAAACCCGCCGATGAGCAACTGGAAGCAAATGTGAATGTGATTGCATGGCGATAAAAAGTGTAAGTAGGAGTGAATGATCATGCATGAAAACAGTGAATGAAAGATTCAGAAAATGGAACAACATGCATGTGGGTGAAGCTAGTCATTGAATCAACAACTGTTCATCTAAAACAATTTCATGCATGTGACATCATTGAGATGCTAACGAAAACTAAAATGGTGCTAGTACAAGCTAGTATGCATGTAAATGACAACAAGCATTCACATAAACCAAGCAAACAACACTCACACAAACGAAAATACAAAAAGCGACAGAAATGCTGCAAAAGACAAGTTAAGTCGACTTACCCATGAATAGCTGAGTTGGATGTGTCGAAGACTCCTATATGTGTTGTGGGATATCAGAGCTCCAAGATCAATGTGAAGAAGTGAGCTCTGAAGTGAAAAATAAATAAGTTTGAGGCTCATGAAGTGCATGCCACAAATCTAGGAAAAAGTGACACTTGGAGGAAAGATTCTAAAATGATCTTTGCATGTAACCTCTAGCTGCTAAAAATAGCTCCCTAAAATCTAGGGATGCTTTTTGCATGTTTCTTTTTTCTATTCCAAGAAAAAGCAGCCCATGCATGTAAGTCAAGTTTTGTCAGTCCTTAATGGAACCGGTCAACTCAATGGCTTATGTAACAGCCTGCTTAGTTTTGGTTTGGGGGGGGGGGGAATTTGCGCATTTTTGGGAGGGAGTTAGCCTGACTACCCAGAAGGATTGTGTAATTTCTGGGCTAAGCAGCTGATTGCTACCCAAATTTGGCAATTTCTAGGCTGAGTAGCCATGCTAGTAGGAATTGAGCAATTTTATCAATGAAGCTTGACAGGCAGAATTTGCGTAATTTTAGAGCCTAGCAGGATTCGAAACAAGATTGTAAAATTTCTGGAGGGAGGGCTAGTTCCCCTCCAGAATTGCTCAATTTCTTGAGGGAGCTTCTCAGCCTGCAACTGGACCAAGTCTAGATAAAAAGCCTGTCAGGGGGGTGCAACAAGCCGTGATGCACAAGCTGGAAATCTGCTAGAAAATAATTGAAGCTTGTGTATTTGACAAGGCAAGACATGCTGTTGAGGATGGTTGGTAGGGAGGCTCCAAAACAAAGCTAAGCCAAAATTTTGGAGGGTGGTTTTAGCCACTACAAGAGGCTATTTGATATTGCAGTTATTAAGCTCAGGAAGGATTTGTGCATTTATATATATCGTTTGTAGGATAAGAGTAGTGTAGAATAAGTGTGTAGAAAAAAATATATTAGATGGAGAAATCACAGAGGAGCGATATATCAAAGGAGTTTGAAGTGGAGCGATAGCTTAAGAGAAAAGAGAAGGCTTTAATCCTTTGATTCCTCCTAGACTCAGTTGGGAAACCGAGATCATTGATCAATGGAGTGGTCAGTTATACTAAAGTATCCTAGTGGATATTGATTACATTGGAGCTTTCCAACAGAAAGTTCGAGATCAGAGCGTAAAGAATTGAGTCAAGTATGTAGACCAAGTAGGGAAACACTTGGTGTTTTATTAAGCTTTCATCGAGAATTTTTTAACTAATAGTGTTGGGTAAATAACTCAAATTATATTAGGAAATGTCATCATTTAACAACGCCAGGTCGGGACCCTAGAAGCTTGGGAGTTTCACTAATTAATATTTCTCAAAGAGCTAGGTTCTAGGTTTTGTCAATTGACGGAGAGCTAGAATTGCACGAGACATGAACTTTTCCTTTTCCCGGTACCATCAAGCATGTAAATCTATTAAATTGGAAGTCGGGCACTAAAGTGGATCTGGTAGGTGCATAGATGGATTAGTCGGAGGTTCTCATTGCAAGTGACCGACAACAAGAAAATTGGGTCAGCCTAGAGGTTTCAAAAGTCTTGTAGTTGGTGGGTTCTATATCCGAAAGCAATTATAATCAATATTTGGCATTATGAGTGAGAAATAGACAAAAGTGGGCCAGGCTAGACGCCCGCAATTCTGTAAGGTGAAAAGAGCACATTTAAAAGATACCTGAGCATCTGGGTATTCAAGCTCCACTCTAGGGAGTGCATAGATATGTATTGCAAGGAGCGCTTTACGTGTTAGGTTGATGGTAGAGTGACTGGGCGAATCAAGCCAGAAGGTCTTTAGCCAGAAAAAAATATAACTCGCTAGAATAATAAAGGATAGGGCTTAAGAGTTGGGGAATCTTGGCTTTGGTGGCTATTAGATAAATGAAAGGGCTTAGATCATTGTGCTAACACAAAGGATCAAATTTTGCATAAGCACTTGCATTACATTATTTTGGTTTATAAAGGCTTTAACCTTGTTGGATCCTCCCACTATTATTTAAATACTTCCACTGTGAGGGATTTATAATCTCGTAAAGTGAAAGTGAGTATGGAATATGGAAGATCCTTTTAAGTAGAGAACTAGCATTGTGGGTTTTGAGTAGGCTCAAATTGGGCTTGCATCACTTTTTCTCTTGCTACTTGTTCTTATGTGGAAGTGTGAAGGCCTTCTATTTTTGGTTCTTGTGGAACAACAATAAGAAAATTTGGAATCCTTCTCATGCATGGACATTAGTGTGGAGTGAATAAGTGTGGAAAAGGAAAATTTTGATGTGTAAAGGTAATAATGGGCACCATCCCACACCCCCCCTCCCCCACCCCAAAAAAAAAAACTAAAGACATTGTCCACCCTCAAAAGATAACAAGCAATGATGAAGCAGGAAAAAGGCCTAATTGATTTCAAAATATAAATACATAGCATCCAATTAATATATATTAAATAAAATAAAAATAATCATACTTGTACCTACTAAGAATTTTGTGAGCTTTGAAGCAAGTATATGATATTTTGAAATGCAGGTGATCTAATATGGTCCACAATAATGTAAAATTCTACGAGAAAGAACAATGTAGAGCTTGAAATGTTGGAGCAAAATATGATTTGTAAATCTAGAATGGGAAAAATTTCTAGTGGAACACTCAAACTTGGAAATTGTTATTCAACCGAAGCTTGGAAATAATTATTCAACTAAAACCTGGAAATGAACCTTTATTTTTTATTTGCAAACACTTGCTTATCAGCAAGCCGATTTTCAAACAAGATCTGTCTAACTATGCCTAAAGGGTCTTCATAATCATATTTTCTTTTATTTTCTTTTCTTTTTTCTCTTTTTTTCTTTTCTTTCTTTTTTTAATTTACAAGGAATTTCTGCCAAAAAAATGGTTTCAAACATTTCAGGGTCTTATGGCACCTTGAGAGAGGTTTTCAACGTCAAATTTATTAACAAATAAGATATAATAATAGAGTTGCTCGATATGGTATTTGAGTTGAGTGAATTTAGCAGATGGGTTAGGGATGGTTGGACCAGGAAGGAGGAAGTGATGAGGTTCAAGTGTTGGTTTAATAGTAGTGGTTATCTAAAGAATATTATGAGGAAATTATTATACTTCAAAGGAGATCACATAAACAAAGGAACTTTGTAAACTTTAGCATACAATTATTTTGAACCTAAAAGAAAGAAATGCATGGGAATATTATGGTACTTATGAATGAATACAATGAATAGTAAGCCTTGTGAAAGGCTTTGACTACATTGGCAATGTGGTAATGGGACTTTATTTTTGGAAAACTATCATTTACTTCATCTTCAAATCAATTCTTCATTTACCTTTTTCTTTGATTCATCTAGAATTTTGATGAAAGAATTGGATTCCCCAATTTGGCATCTTTCTACGCTTTTTTCACCTCCTTCAGCATGCCCTTTTTCCCACATTTTTCTATGTGGTTCATTGTATCTATAGTTTACCATAGTAGAATAACCTTGGGGCTGAGTCTTAACTAGGTTACATGAATGTTACAGGGGTTATTTTAACGTAATGAAATATATACATATGTTACCAACACATCCATACACCAAGAAAATATTATAAAGAGATACATCAAACACATATGGAAGAGAGAACAAGTAGTGGTATACTAATAATAGCATGTTTTATATCAATCTACAATTGTCATTACATTCTTCATCTAATACATGCATATTTATAGTATACTTTTATAGTTACAACAAATTAACTATATAACTAACTTAGTTAGTCAACCTGACATGGAAGTTAACCCAACCTACATTTTTCTATGTCGACTACAAATTCTAGTTGGCTATCTTAGCTTGTTGGGACTTGTCAACTAGGGTGATTAGCGCCTCCAACATAACCACACCCCCCCGCCACAAACATAGTTCCTTCATCTTGAAAGAAGGGGAGATTTATAACTTTACATTACAAAACATGGAACAAAATTACAATAATAAGGTGCTCGTGATGGTTGATGATACATTGAGGGGTTTCTAGTGGAAAGTAAGGTGCCTTTCTAAGTTGAGACCGATGTTGATGTAGATGTTGTTGGTTGATTGATTGTTGGTGGTTGTTGTTGTTTTGGCCAAGAGTGTAGATGAACATATCTATCCATGGATTCGATTCCTCGTCTTTCTATATTTTAATTCACCAATTCGACACTTTGACTTCTATTTATGTTGTAGCTGACTCACTATATTGTGTCTATGGAGCATACTTAGAAATGCTTGAGCTAAAGAACTAATCCTTAGGCTAGGGAGGTGAAAGTTGTTGGAAATAAGACAAGGTTAGTGTTTCACCAAATGTTGTCTAGTGAATTATCAAAGCTAACCTATGTATATGCTAATCAAACATGCTTCATTATCTAACTAAGTATTGAACATGTGCTTCCAAAGACTTCAATTATGTTAAATAGGTTAACCCGAGAGTGAATTTCCATAGAACTCTAAAAGTGTGGATTAACTTTTTTCTCCATTTCTTGCACTTTCTATGAAATTATTTATAGGTTATATTAGGTGTTTCTAGCCTCCATTTGTGCTTTCTTACCTTCCCTTGGCCATTGCCTCTCCTCTTGTATCAGTTTTGTTTCAAGCTTCTTCTCTCATTTAATCTAGGCGTCAAGTAGAAATTGACCCTTGTCGTCAAGGGTCAATTTCTACTTGTTGACTAGGTATTTAATGAGTAGTTGTGTATCCTAAGGAAAATACATGTGGTCAATAAGTAAGTTGGACAATTATTAAGAAAATAATTCATAGTAGCAACACGATATAATGTTTCTTCTAATTATTTATTCGCCTTCCCAAATGAACGTATGTACATTTTTTCCATACTTCTTTTCCTTTATCATTCATGTATTGATATTATTCCATAGCTTCCATTTATATTTTCCACTTACTTAATGCTTCTTGAGAAATAATAGAATAATTTAAATACCTAGTCATCAAAAGCCTATATTGGGTCATTTCGTGTGCTAGAAAGTGAAGTCAATTCTACTTGATTAGGCGTAGTATGGGTATTCAACTTCTTTTGCTTCCCAATTTGAATCTTGATATGATTTGTTCTCTTTGATGACCCAATGGTTGTTTTTTATTCTCCTATGTTTGTTGTTGGGTCAAGTAACTGACATTTTGTGCATATTGATACTTAGTCGATAGTGGGTATGTTTGGTATTGTTGCATAGTCTATTATTGCTTCCTAATTGTTTTTGTGGCATGGTTGGTTGTGGACATACTATAAATTGTTATTGTACACTTTTTTGTTATTGTGTCGAATGCTTTTGTTGTTTATCATCTTCTTTCTCGAAATTACCCCTAATAAATGTTAGCAGGGATATATGAATGTGTATGGTATGATGAGAGTTGTTCCTTATTGTGTTTCTATACTTCCTTGTCTTTTTCTTTGATTAATTTTGTTTTCTGAGGAGGTGGTGAATCTTGATTCAAATCAATTTGTATAGTCGTTGATTTTTTGTCCAAGGCTTTTTTGTTTGGTTTTACTAAGGCCTACTTATGAAAAATACTCGAGAACTCGTTTGTAATTTTTTGTTCTGCAAGTACTTTCCCCCTACATATCTTATCGATCCTCCTTTCCCTATTATGTAAATAGTTTTTGTTGAACTATATCAATAAAAAAATACTTTTTGTATGCCCCAATCCTTCAACATTTTGGGGCTTGAACGATGATCCCATCATCATTTATTTTGTTCAACTTCCCCTTCTCTATTTTTCCCTTCAATACGTGTTGTTCTATTCTATTTAACTTCTTCTTGATCTTGGGGACATCAAGAGTTATGTCTTGAATAATTTCTACTTAGTTGATACCAAAGTCTTACTCTTATACTTGTGTCAGGACCTACTCTACTGGCTTCTTTTTAATTGAATTATTTATAGGTGATGACACTAGAGAATTTGAATCAACCCTAAATGGTCAAGTGTATAATTTAACCTTTATTTCATCCTCATGCTTTCTATAGGTTAGGAGGAGCATGATTTCTTCATTGGGTGTAAGGCATGTTCTAGAATTGGGGTTGTAGTATTAGTCAATCAACTTAATTCGTTAAATATATTAAATGTATTTGATTGGTATGGAAGGTCCTTTGGATAAACCTAATAATTATTTGGCATACCACACTTTGGTAAAATATAAACCAATTTATATGTGTTATGAAATTTTCAATACCTGAAAATTGTGCTAGCTAAAAATTCAGCAATAAGACACATTCTTTAAGTTTGTGACCTAATTTCTAAATGTTTCATCTATAGGAATGGATATATCTTTCCCAACTAATTGGCAGAAAAACACTTGTAAATTTTCATCGATGGGATAACCTTTCTTGTAAACATGGTCCGCAAATTGGTGACGCGTGTGCCATAGCAAGCTAAATAAGCAATGAGGGGAACCTACATTCCTTACTTGAAGTTTGAAATTATTTGCAATTGGTTTTTACAATATCAGCTAGGTGGTCAACCTAATTGTATTACTTACCATCCTAATGATTTGGCCTATAGCTTCTGGAATTATCATATTAACATCTGACACTTGACCTGTCAAAATGAGGTACAATTAAGAGATTATTATGCGTGTCCATTTTCTGGCTAGATCATTGATATGTCTAATTAAAATCCCTTTGGAATTTTTGTTTTTGTTCCATTGAAGTCCTATATCTAAGAATTTGAGTCGACTATCTTTGTGAATTTGTCACCAATATGTAGCATCCCTATTTTATGGCAAATGAGTCTGGTTATTATCTCGATGAAGTGGTCAAACCACAGAACCTCATCATGAAATCTCCTAACTATGAATTTAGCAACTTCCTCCTTCCATCCTTGGAAATCTGCAACATGCAAACCACCTAAATAATCTATGATCTTTCTAACATGTAAAAATGTTGTCTCTTATCAACATTTTTTGTCAACTAATTCCCTTATCCTAGATAATATCTCCTAGTTTTACATGTCATATGTAATGGTTCGAAACCTCCAACTTTGTCTTGGTGGACTTATCAAATATGACTTTAGTGCATGGATACACAAGGTTTTTAGTTGTCTAAACTTGTCCACGCATTTTGAACATCCTAAAATCCTCGTTGAATTCTTCGTTGCGCAAACATTCTAGCAATTCAAAGTCAAAATGGCTCTACCCTAGTAGATTGTGTAGCTCTGGGATGTTTAAAAGCTTGGGAACTGTAACTTGGTGCTCAATGGAAAGAATGGGTGGAAATGATCTATTTTTTCGACTTAAGTTCATTTTTTTAAGAAATTTTATCTTGAATGAAACGCGTTAACCCACGTTTGCATTATTCAATCATGCAAGTCATGTGATGGAGTAACGAGTAGATTTATGGAAGAAAGTTATATTATTGGGAGGGGTTGTATGTTGGAAACATCACTAGAGTCTTCTTTATCAATTATTTACATGTTAGCCTAGATGTTTTTGTTGATTATTAGTTGTTGGTTAGTACTAAAGGATCTGTCGATTTTATTTCTATTGTTGACTTAATTAGTTTTGTCAGTCTTCCTTTGCCAATTGATTCTATCATAATGTTGATGATGCTTTTGTTGTCACTCTTTTATTTGTATATGTCAATGCTCCCCCTAATGTTGTTGATTTTGTGGTTGGTTCTACACCTTTTAGTCCAATAATCTACAAAGACCTTTCTTTTGTACCATACATTTTCTTGAATTTGTGAAATGTTGAATATTAATGCTTTATTTTTTGTGCAATTGGCTACTATATCTAATTTGTAACTAATTATGGTTGGTTGCTATACCGTTTTTTAGGAAATTCATCCAATGTATTCAAGAACATATAAGGACAAACTCTTTCATCTCTATAGCTAATCTTTTTCCATGTATTTTTACAATTTTATATAAGGATTATTGGCTCACATCTTAGCTTGAATTTTGGAATATTGACCTTTGTTGATATATTTTTATCTCCAAATCATTCAACATAACATGTTTTGGAAGTCGTCCAAGTCTCAATTTCAAGGACATAAGTACCCCGCCATTATGCTACTTTATCTATAAGAGCCTAGACAAGACTTTGTAATCGTCGTTATTCTTCAACTTACTTAGATATTTCATTGATATGATTCAATGTGGAGTTGAATTCCCTTAATATTAATAAGACTCCTTAATTAAATTTTGGGTCTGTTAGGGGCAGTGTCGTAGTTTGTTTGACTTTATTTTCATAGTCAATGGGTACTGATTTTACAAGAAAATAGGGTCAAATATTTTTAATTGGTATTGATTCAATAGAGTAGAATTCCTTTGCCTTTGACTCATAATTTTACAACTGTCATTTATATATTTCAATATCAAAAAAATTCCTAGAAAATAATGGTAAACCGACAATAATTTCTCTTGTAGCTTTTGGTTCAATATTATTGTTATCTTCATGCATAAGTTGGTATCATTTTTTGGCTTTTTGTCATCCCAAGCTTCTATGTGGGGCTTTCCTTCACATGGATCAAGGGGAATCACATTTTTTCTATTATTTGTTTTATCCTAACTCTTTCCAAGGAGATATTCACATTTATCTTTCAACTCTATGGGTGTTTGACTAGCGTTGAATATGCAAATATTCATTTGACCAAGTTGATTATTTCGAAGTTGAAAAGATTCAATATACCCATTATTATAGTTTGAAATTTTGTAGAGTACCAATGGAATCAAATAATATTTTATCTACCAACATCAAGTATTTTATAGTTCTTTGCAATGTCTTTCTAGAAAGTTTTCCCAAGTATCTTGTGGGATGATATTAACTTGTGATCCAAAGTCAAAAAATGACATGATTTATCATATGTCCATTACTTTCTAATTCAACATGTGGTTTGTAGTCTTCATAGAACTTTTCCTAAGGTAGTTGGTGCATATTCTTGTATGGACATTGATCCTCCCTAAATCCTCTTGGTATGTTTAATATTTCAATCATCAACTGATCGATTGTTTTCTTTTAATAATTATGGGAATTCTTGGAGGATGTTGTCTTTACTTGACATTGCATTCTACTTCTATTGATTAGTAACTATATTGTATTCATTATTTTTGAAAAAATAAACTACTTCCCTTTTAAGTTACTCCTAGTATTGAGTATTTGGGTAAGGGACACTAACCCTTGTTGGTCAAATTACAGATTCTCTATAGGGTGTGTTTTCGTGTCTAGCCCTAGATCTAGTGCTAACATGAAAATTTTTAGACTTTAATACTTCCTTCTTGGGCATAAACTACGAAGATTAAAAACTCTTTTCTTCATTGACTTTTCCAAAATTTTGGGGAAATCCTCCATGGAGTGATCTCCCAATCCACATATGCCAAAAATAAAGGTCTCTATAGTTAATAAGTTCAACAAGCAGGTATGTCCATGAGATATCTAATATGAAGGAGCACATTATCATTTTCTTTAGTACGAACCCACATCTAATTGATTGTGGAATCTCAATAAGAATTCAAATGCTTATATTTCCTTAATTTTTTATTCTAAACTAGACTAAGGATGGTTCTAAGTAAATATGCAGCATGGTTTTAAGTTTGATGGAGATCAACTTACTACAATTTCAAAGTCATCAATTTCCATACTGTGTATTTACCTTCATGGGAAACTTAAATAGAGAATTTATCTACTTCCTTTAGTTTTTATGGCTACACCTCTCCAATCTGGTGACCTCCACCATCCTTATATGAGCCTTATACATCAATTACCTCCCACTTTGGGATTTCCTTCCAACTTGACTTATGCAAACTCCTTGCATCACACATGTCCTATATTTTCTTAGATCATTTGTCCCTTTCAATATTTTGGATGTCGACCAATGTTTTATAATAGTGCATACATCATTTTTTTCTTTAATGAGAGTCATAATCGAGTGTATATTCTCATACCTTTCTGGATGAACTACTTCGTCTCATACTAACTCCTCTAAACTAGATGACTTTCCAACTTATTACATGTATCTCACAAATGATCACCCCCATCGCCAACCCCATCTTACTCTTAGTTTATGACAGAGAAAAACATGAAAATCATTATTTTCTTAAGAAATAGTCATAATATTCTTTTGTTTCTTTAAAGAAAGATTCTAAAAATCCCCCCCGATCAACTTATCTCTCATCTTGATTGAAATTCAATGATTCCCATGATGGGGCTTGGTATTCGACTATATGTCTAATTCCCTTGTCTAAGAAAAATTTATGTATTAAGGAAGGTATGGTGCATAACAATCCTTCACGGAAATCAATTTAGAAATTTTCTTTGATTTTGTCAATAGAGGTGTAGTCTTTGACTACCTAATCCTCGAAGTAATATTTAAGTCTATTTTCGACCCAATCATGCATTTTTTTTCCTCCCCACATTGATAATATTTGGCATTAACCATTCACCATAGAATAATCAATGCACTAGAAGGTTGGTAAATTTATTTCTTCAATTTTGCAAGGATTGATTTGATGAATTTTTTGTGGGTTTCATTTAAAAATTGTGACATGGCTTCCGCTAATGATAGTCAATTTCTGCATGCATGGTTCTTTAGGTAATTATTGATCTTTCTATCCCACCATTCTCATATAGTTTACAAACACAACATGTATGTGTGCATCAATAGATAAACTATGGTTTATATATTGTTGGCAATGAAACCAATGTTGTAATCTAATGAACTATATACATGTGTTACCATCAAATCCATACACCAAGAAAATACTATATAAAAACATACATGCAACACATATGGAATATATAATATGAGAGAAAAAGTAGTGGTAAATTAGTGGTAAACCAACAATAACACATATTATACTAATCCAGGATTATCATTACATTCTTCATCTGATACATGCATATTTATATTAGACTGAAAATTACAATAGATTAATTATCTCACTAACTTAGTTATTTAAACCAATAAGGAGTGTGACTCAAATTACATATTATTATGTTGATTATAAATTATAGTCAACTATATCAACTTGTTAAGTCTAGTTGACTAGGTTGACTAGCCCCTCTAACAAAGTTTCTGCAACTAGTTGCAGAGGATCCATAACAGAGTTATAGCTAGCCTACCAACTAGATACAGGGAAACATCAGCATGACCACAACCAAATTGAATAAAAATGTGGAGGAGTGGTTGTCACAAGTGGTGTAGCAATGAAGACACAACTTTGACTCTCAAAAAATTGTATTCATGTTAGGAGTAGTAGCACCACAATGTGTTATGATTAGCAACACAAAGATGTGTTATGAGTAGAAACAAAAAAGATGAGTTATGAGTAGCAACACAAATAAGTGTTAGGAGTAATAGGACATCAATAAGAAAGGAGTAGTAGCATAGGATAGCAGCTCTATAACAAGCTCCTAGAAATTTTAGGTTCAAATCATGGTGCATGCAAGGACTCAACATCACATAGTGAATGGCTAGAGAGCATTCCCATTTGACACGAAATTTTGTCTTCAAGGATCATGTAACACCCCATCCTACATTTACCTACTTTTACAAGCTCTCCAAGGTAAATATGAGCTAAGAGTTACTATTACATGACCCAACATCCAATTTCCAATTATGGAAGTGGGGTCTACTAACTGGAAACTTACTAAAACCCTTCAGGGGAACCTAATCACCCAGGTGTCAAACAACAACCACTAGTGATCAGCCCTTGAGCTAGAACTTTCTTTTTACCCGAGCTCACAACCCAGTCGCATGCATGCCAATCTGTGCATGTAGCCAGAAGGCTCTAGCCGCATGCACATGCCTTCCTTTGTGCGGTTACAGCCAAAATTTCCCAATTCTATGCATGCGGTCGTGAAATCAGTGCCACATTTTCAAGGCTAGTCTATAGGCCACTACTCAGAATAGCCCAAAACTTGCCAAAATCAAGTCTAAGGTATTCACAAGCATATACAAAATATACTAGGCAGTTTGCTCAAACATGTCAGTTACATGACAATCATTTAGACAAACATATGGTAAACATGGTAGCTACATATCATGAATGCATATATGGTCATTTTCTCATTCCTTTCACTAGATTATCATCAAGGAGGCTCACTGTCCTTCTCAAGATAGTTGCAACAACACATGTTAGCTCATGCATTCCTATAACCATTCAACAATTTATCGAATCATGAAAAATATCCATAAAAAGAGAACATCATTTATCCATGCCTTTAACCAGCATTTAACTGGAATGAAGCCATGAAAAACTAGTCATAAAATTCAACACAATAACCAATATATGTGTTCATTAACCTAAATAAGATATAACACAATAACATATTCATAAATCCAACCAAGTCAATGAATTCCACATACCAACCAACCATAAATTGGGTTGAACCAAATCTCTCTTTCAACCAATCACCCCCATGTCATATTCCAAGCATGAATGTGGGATCTCATGGGGTAAACCAAAACAAAACCAACCATGGCATCCAAAGGCTAAAGCACATCAACCCTCAACCATAGTGATTTCACCTAAGCTAGTCTAGAGATCACCAAACCAACACAATCTTGGATGCCTCAAAATTTCTTCACCATACCCAAAGGAATTTTCCTATTTGCATCACCTATCAAGGGCTTCTCGGAGGAAACCATCTCCACCCCAACCCTTGGGATTTTCCTGAGACCGCCTCACCTGGATCCAAAATTATCTAGAAATTCAAAGCTCAACCAATGAATCCCATCACACCATGGCTATCCAGGAAATGGAAAATCAAGGCTAAAACTATTGTCATTCCAGGCAAATCCCATTCCAATTAGAGCAAAACAATCATGTAAACCAAATGCATGAACCATGCATTCAAATTTCGGCAAGGGAATCACACATGTAACCTGTTACCTACAAAATATTATTGTTGTAGCTACTCCTCCAACCTTCTCTGTGTGCTCCCTTGCTTTCATTTTCATGTCACATGCTTTCTTGCTTGTGTTCAAGTGCTCTCTATGTCTCTCTCCTCTTGGAGTTCAATTTCTAAAACTAATCAAAAGCTGAGCAAAAGTTGCCAACTATTTCTCAGATGCCTTTTTATCATTAATGTCTAGTGCCTCTCCCCTTCCTTTTCCTCTTTTATTTCATTTTCCTTTGTTTTCTCTCTAATTTCCCTTGCATGCATATTATTTTTCTCTTTATCTTACTTTTATCCTATTTTCCTTTATTCCTTGAATTAATTTCCATTTATTTCCCTTTGCCTTTTTTCAATGCCAATACCAATTTCCATAGCCATTAATTAACCGCAAGTGATACCCAATTTAATGCTTTTCCCTCCATTCAACTTGGAATACATGTCCCATGACCTTGGTCTTATATTTTTTCCTTTATAATTTCCTTCCAATTACATGGAAATCAACCTGAGGCTATTACAAATCAATTGTGCATGGATTGACCTTCTTGATCCTTCGAAGACCTACAAGATGAACTAGCACTTTCATAAAATAAAATGTGATATCATGGAAGAAGAGAAGTGAGTATTCCCTCTTCATCTAAGACATGTGCAAAAAAAAATCATAAGTAATGCATATAAATGGATCCAAAGAAATATTTAGTTGTTTAACCTTTTGATGAGTGTGGGCCAACTAAACTACCCAGTAGTGTTTCATTGATACCTTATTTCTTGATGTCCAATTGAAGTGATTCGAAATTTATAATAAATTTTATTCATGGGGTTATTTCCATTATAAACAAGTTTTCAAAATTATATGAAATTATATGCCAAACATGTTGTGGAACAACTACATGACATAACCAATTTTTTATTTCCAACCTAGACCAAGAGTCATTGTTTTGGATTTAAAAACAAAAAACAAAAAATTTATGAAAAATCAACATAATTCCAACTGGTGATGAAAGTAGATTCATCTAGGTACCTCCAATATAAAAAGGTTTTGAAAAGCTACAAAATTGTTGAGTCAGATATGCCAACGAACAGACTAGTAAGCAAGGCTTGAGTAATGCAGATTTAGGATAGATAGTTAGTATTTCATGCATAATTTTTTCACACTACATCAAAATAAAGTGACTCAAATTACGTTGTAAACTAGATTCATAAGATAATATACCCTAGAAATAGGTTTCAAAAATTCATCCCTTTGGTCTACAAAAATTTTATTGTCCCAACTTCCTAAATTTCCTATTTGACATATAATGAGTTTTTTTACGATGTCTTTTTCCTTTTCAAGGGCTATTTAAGATAGAAACAAGTTTTAAAAATATTCCCACGTGTTCTCTCAAAATAAGATTGTCCCAACTATGTTTTTAGCAGAGTTATAAGAAACATTGATACAAAAAAAAAAAAAAAACTTGAATTTTCATGTAAGTATGAAGTTTTTTTATGGAAGAGAGCATATACTAAATCTATCAAATGATGATTTTCCTCTTTTTCACTTGAAAAAATGTGATTTGGAATAATACACTAGTTGGGAACTAAACATATCTTTGGGCCAAACACTAGTATAAGATTGACTGGGAATCTATTGTGCTTTGGGGCCTAACATCAACCTTATTATAATAATTGAACCACTAGTCATCTTAAGGACATATTTTCATTTGTTGAGATACCTAGGTACCCAACCATGATTCTTGTCAATTCTCCCTGAGCATAGTCTCGATATGAGATATATCAATGTCAATTTGACATTTTAATAGTGTAAAAGTCATTCACCAAGAAAAAATTAGAGGAGATGAAACATGTAAGTCTATGGAGAAATATTGGTTTAAATATATCAAATTATAATGCTCCTTTGTTCACTTGTAAGACTATGATCTGGAACATTATACGAATTGAGAACCATCCATACCTTTCTACCAAGCATCGATATTAGAAAGATTGTTATATTCTAGGGCCTAACATCAACTTGATCATAAATATTGAACATCTAATCATCCTAGGGACATATTCTGATCTATTAAGACACCTAGTTACCCAACCATGGTGCTCACTATTTATCTAGGAGAATAGTCTAGATATAAGATGTATCAATACCAATATTAAATTTTTATGCACTTTCCAATAAGGTCTTATAGTGCAACAATGTTTTACAAAGAAATAATTAAATGAGATAACCTAGATGGGGTGTTATGCGAGTGAGAGGGTGGGGGATAGGCTATCGCCACTCCACATGGTTGTGTGACCATGGGACGTGGCAGCACACCCCATAGTTGCTGATCAAAGGTTATGTTTGGCAAGAGGTGCTTTTCGTTTTTGTGATCAAGGGATATGCTCATTAAACACCACCTCCATAGCCTTCACTCCCATCACATGTGCCTCGACTTCACTATAATATCCCAACCTATTTACCTAAGTCTCTCCCAAGTGAATAATCACTGCCTCGGTAATGGAATTCCATAGTCATATTGATGTCAATTGTCGGGGATAGTAAATTAGTGGGCATAACATGACAACAGAAATTGCAGAAAACACCTTAATTGTTTTGTTGGTTCAATTCCCTATCCAATATGAGAGCTCACAAGGTGAAGTGAAACTGATACTAGTTCATTCCTCTGATCCCATCTTGTGGAATTTCCACACCTCTAACTTTGAAAGTGGTATTGAAGAAAAGAATTACTAGATTTCCATAAAGATTTGCTCCATAAAGCAAACATATTTCCCTCTAAATCTCATTGGGAACTTTGTTTCTTGCAAGAACAGGGTGCTCCACATGAAGGTTTATGGTAAATCCTTACTCTGGATAGAGCAACCCATCACTGTGGAACAACTATGCACCTCCAAGGTGGTTTTTCTCTTGGTAAAGGTTATCCTTCTCCCTTCCTAGTTTTTAATTCATTCATTTTTCTACTTTAAGGCATTCTTGCATGGTATTTTAATCCTCGTAATTGTGTAGTTTTGTCACTCTTATTGAATATAATCTCATTGTATCACTGGGCTACTCACTACCCCTCATGGTTCCCAATACCTTGTGGCACTCCCCTAGGTTAGCAATTTCCTTTTTTGGCCCTCTACCCATCCCTCTAGCTTGTCTCTGGCCTCATTCATCTGTCTGGGTCACATATGTGACTCTATCTCACTCACCTGGCACTTGTTGCACTTATGCCCTGTTCCTAACACACATCATCTTATTCCTTAGCATTTTCCTAATACTTGTGCATCCGCCATGCCACACCACTGATCTTGGGTCCACAAGGGAGTGACATATTACCAAGAATAAGCTAGCTAAGGTAGTACACATACTCATCACAAATTATAGGAAACATTTGGTTGGTTTTGAGAGCTCACCCCAGGCCCCTTTTAAGAATATATCACTCATACTAAGTGGGAAAGGACCTCCTAGAAATACCACCTCTCAACTACTAAGGTATTGGTTGAATTGGCTGATTGGGTGCCAAATATTAGGCACACATGGTGGCGCTCAATTAGTACATGCACATGGTGGACCTATATTGGCATATGAAATTCCTATTAGGTATGGCTATCCTAGATTGACATGAGAATAGAGAGGACCTCCTCCTATATATGGATTATTTACATCTACACATTAAAAACCCAAATTATCGACTTCTGTAGATTTTTACTTGTAGATTCAACATCTTATGTGATATGCTAAAACACAAGACAATAATCTACTCTACTCTTCAATGGAAACCACAATTGATCGATGAAAGCAATAAGCATAAAAGGAAGAATATCAATCACACATAACACAATATTTCTCTGGGGAAAGTAACTGCCAAAAACCCCTACTATCTATATTGCATTAACCAAAATATCTTAGAAGAAAATACAATTCTTGTTTGTCCTAAACAATTCTTGCACTAGTACAATCTAACTCTCCGCTTCACAAGCCATCTCAAGCCAATTTTGTTTCATGCCAAGCCCCTACTTCCTTCTACAATTCCTAGAGGAATCATCCCATATTAAATTGGGAAATCCACTCCCCATAATTGCGCAATCCAAACATAGGTCCTCAACTGATTGCATGCACCATTTGTACAACTCGAAAAATTATACAACTGATAGTACATTGTCCCAAAACTCTAATCTCAATTGGTTCTTCATTTGAACTAACATGCATGAATTATTTATGAGTGAATATTCAGTTAACTAGTGTGGTACTGGTGATGCACTAGTGCACGACTCCACTACTAGACCTCTACTAGTTCCTCCAATAGTTAGAATTAGTTTAACTGACTATAACTCAGTTAGACTGAGTTATCTAAATACAACTCCAAAGAACTCAACTGGGACCCTAAAATTTATGGATCACTCTACATGACTCTAGATAGACTTCCAACTCAAATTTCCTAAGTCAATTAAGTCCATTTA
Source organism: Pinus taeda (assembly GCA_000404065.3). Taxonomy (NCBI): domain Eukaryota; kingdom Viridiplantae; phylum Streptophyta; class Pinopsida; order Pinales; family Pinaceae; genus Pinus; species Pinus taeda. The sequence continues at coordinate 144,970 of APFE030500253.1, read as the reverse complement.
ATTTAATTAACTATTACAAGTTGTTTCTATGAGAATAGAATTACAATTTAATTCAAGGAAAAATTAAATTGGAATTTCTTGTTGCTGTTTTTAACACTCCGTCTCAACAAGAAATGGATTATCAGCTACCCCGGTCCAGTCTCTGTGAAACTCGAATATGAATCTTGATAATGCCTTTGTCAAAATATCTGCATCATGCTCCTATGTGGGAATGGACTCCGACAACATAATTCTCTTTTGAACATAATCTAGAAGATGATGATACTAGATATCAATATGCATGCACTGGTCATGAAAAACTGTGTTTTCAAAGAGTTTGATACAACTTTGATTGTCACAGTAAATCACAATTGGATCCATTTGTTGACTAAACAAACCAACTAGAATCTTCCTCATCCAGATAACCTCACAAGTTGCTTGACTAGCAGCCATGTACTCTACCTCTACTGAACTAAGTGTAACTGATATTTGTCTCCTGTTGTACCAAGAAACAGTTGTTGACCCAATACTGAAGATCCCTCCTAATGTGCTCTTCCTGTTGGATGGAGTCCATGCCCAATCTGCATAGATGAAGCCTTGAAACTTCACTCCCTTTATATGTTTGTACTATAAAGCATACTGAGTAGTGCCTCTCAGGTATCTCAACACATGCTTGGATGCCATCCAATATAGCTTTGTCGACTTAACCATCCCTTGACTAAGTTAGTTAATTTCATAGTACATGTTCGGTAATGTGTTCACCAAATACATGAGTGAACCCGCAAGCTTCCTGTAAATAGAAGCTTCCACTACTTCACTAGAAGTAGCATCCTCCTTCCTCCAGTTACCTGCTAGAGGAGTCTCCATGGGTTTACTTCTCTCCATGTGGAAATTTTCCAGTATCTCGTTGGCATGCTTATCTTGAGAGACAAAAAGTTCCTCATCACCTTGCATACTTCCATGCCCATAAAGTAGTGCATGAGCCCCAAGTCCTTCATTTCGAACTCTTTTGCAAGATCCTCTTTGCAAGACTTGATCAGCTTATCATCACCTGTCATAATCAAATCATCAACATATAAAACAATAATTAACAATTTACTTTCAACCACAATATGGTAAAGGTTTGCATTTGCTTCACTTTTGGTGAAGCCCAACCCAGTGAAGTAGCTATCAATCATGATGTAGCAAGCACGTGGTGCTTGCTTTAGCCCATTCAATGCTCACTTGAGTTGGCACACATGCAACTCTCGATTGAAGGTCTCAAAACCTTCAGGCTACTCAATATACACCTCTTCCTCAATCATGCCATTAAGGAAGGTTTTCTTTACATCCATCTGATGTATCTTCCATCCAGTCTGCACTAAAAGTGCCAATATGGATTTGGTTGATGAATACCTTGCAATAGGAGAAAAAATCTCATTGTAATCAATCCCCTCTACCTTAGAAAAGCCTGAGGCCACAAACCTGGCCTTATGTTTCTCCACACTACCAACCTCTATTTTTTTTACCTTGTAAAGCCATCAGGAACTCACCATTGACTTGTCTGCTGGTCTTGGTACCACATCCCAAACATTGTTCCTCGCAATGGAGTCATACTCCTCAACCATGGCATCAACCCAAAAGAATATGGATTTGTCTCAACACATATGCTCATAAGATCCATGTACCCAATGTACCTCTCAGGTGACCTCCTCTACATGCATTGTGATGTGGGTACTCCCACATTCTCTCTTGCATCATGCAATAACATGTCAACCTCTCTAGTGTGCTTTCTCCCATCTCTAGAAGACTTTGCCTGAGTGGGCATCTCCACTCCTTGATCCTCTACATGTGGCTGCTCCACATCAATCTAAGGTTCCTCCTTAGCAGCTAAAAGCTCCTCAACTACATGTAGCTGAAGCTCCCTCTGAAGAAACATCTCATGGCCTTCTCTTCATCAAAATTTTAATTCCTTGCAAACCATTGTCATCCTATTGGTCGACATGTACACCCAATAGTTGTGAGGTGTATCAGTGTAGCCCACAAATATCCCCAACTCTATTGTTGACTCAAGCTTATTCTATTCATATTTGGTTACATGGAAGTAGACTAATGAACCAAAAATCCTGAAGTGACCCACATCTAGTATCTTCCCTGAGAAAGCCTCCTCTAGTGTACTCATCCCAAGAATTCGATGAGAGCTTCTATTCTGCAAATAAATAGTTTTGTTGCATGCCTTAGCTAACAAGTGTAGCGGTAGGTCCTAATCATGCAAAATCGCCCATGATACCCCTACTATGCTTCTATTCTTCCTTTTATCCACCCCATTCTGCTATGGGTTATGAGGTGCTATCAACTCTCTTCGAATGCTTTCTGCCACACGAGAGTTTTTAAACTCATTTGACACATACTCTCCACCATTATCAATCCTCAAAGATTTAACCTTGCTGCCATTATCTTTCTTGACCAATCCTTTAAATTCACAAAACTTTGGAAATGTATGATCTTTCTTCTGCATGAAGAAGATCTAGCATTTACGAGAAAAATTATCAACAAATATAACATAATACCTATGCTTGGCCATGGATGTTGTCGAGAATAGTGCACACACATCTGAATGGACTTGATCAAGGATCACCTGTGTTTGACTTTCTTTGTCATGAAAGGAATCTTTGGTGTGTTTTTGTTGGGCGCAACCCAAATTGACCTAGATTTTGGTGAAGGCTCCACATTTTGGTGAGCGAAGTGTAAGTAACGGATGCAGCGAAGCGCGAAGTGGACTGCGCAGTGGAGTAGCAAAGTGCCAATGTGGACCACATAGTAGATATACCGTGCGGTATATGGGATTAAGGGCAAGTTAAATCCCCTCATTTTTGTTAAAATAATGTAATGTTGTAAATGATGAATGGTTTTTTTACCATAACAGCTTGTATTAGGGGAGTCCATAATATATGGACCATGGTATTGCGATGATATATCCCTCGATGTAATAGTATATATAGGGATGAATAATAAATAAGGAGATAGTATTGAATATTTACATCATGTATTGAATGGTTTTATCTTGGTGAATTGTGGTTTGAGCAAGAAGGCGAGGCTCTATAGGTGAGTGCACAGAGGCCTGAGTCTACAGCTGAGTACACGGACTGCCTACATCTGAGTGCGCAGACAAAGAACTGCTTGTTATACAAATTATACATTATAAGCAACAGTTCTTGTGGACATAGTCCCACATTGGTATGAACCAGGGTAAAATCTGCATCTTCATCTGTTTGTTTTCTTATTATCTATTGTAGCATAACAGTTTATTACTGTTGCATATTGTTTCAGTACAATGAATTTTTATGGATGTATATGATATGTTTTAAGTGATGAATGTAATATGGAAAAGTAATGTATGAATGTGAAGTAACTTATGTTTGTTAAGGATAAAAGAACATAAAAATACCACATCGCATCATCCCTCAAGGCTATAGAAACCTGGCTCTGCATCCTCCCATAGTCACTTCAGGTGATACTGCGATATTCTTGCAATTTGTTGCCAAAAGGGCTGGTGATTAAGGGTTTTTTTGGTGTGCAGTATAGATCAAACCTAGGTTAGCCCAATCTAAACCAAAAAATGGTTATGTTGTCAAGACCGAGATTTGTTTGAGGGATATGTTAATGTGACATCTGTCGAAGAAGGAAATTGAAGATTGGTTAGAATTAAAGGAGTGATAATTTGCAGATCAAGAGAATAGAAACCCTCATCTGAAGTCTAAAGCTTGGTTACAGAAATATATTTTCAGAGATTAATATAAAATTTTCTTCACATCATTTCTTGTTGAACTATACAAATGGATATCAAGGTTGATTGAAATAAAGACTTTTTTTAAAGGTGGAGAACCTAAGATGTGGAATTCTGAATTGATACAGCGACTCAAGAGAACTGACAATAGGATTTCAAGGGTTGTTGATTTTTGGATTGATAGCATCTTGGGAGGATTTATTACTAAGTTCGCAGTAGACCAGACCGTGCCCTATAGTGAAGCAAAATGATGATTCTTCAAAGGAATGTGAGGTAAGTATTTGAAATATCTGAAACTCTGGATTAAGATGCTTCTATGTGAAAAATGAGTTTTACAAATGCAACTAGATTGCTAGTTTTCTTATGTTTGGAAGAAAAGAAAATAAATCTGAAGAAGAGGTTGGAACAACACGAAGTGGAAAAAGATATAGAATAGATACCAAAAAAAGAGATAATGGACAAGATTAGAAGACCTTTGTAGAGACTGAGTATAGTCCTCTTTTGAGTGATTTTGAAAGTGAAAGAGAATATAGCCACCTTGATAACCCTTAGGTAACTCTGTAGTATTCACCTTCCAAACCTGAGAGCTCACAGAAGCAAAAATCTAGTAATAACCAAGATTCTTTTGGCTCTCCCCCTCCCCCTCCACCTCCCCCTTCTCACCCTACTCCTCCTACCCCCCATCCCCCTCCCCTTACTTCTCCCCCTCCCCCTCCAAGAAGAAATATGGCTGATGATATTAAGTTATCTGTCTTCAAAGGAACTAGATCAGAGGATCAAAAGTATTTTTAGTTTTTATGTGAAACTATATGGACCACGAATCAGATCAATGATGAAAATATAAAGAAAGTGCAACTCAATACAACACTGCAAGATAGAGCTTTGACATATATGAAGTATTCCAATAGTCAGATTAGAGCATTTGAATATATTAAAGCAACGCTAATAAGAGAATTTAAGAAGATGAAGTCTTAGTTATAGTACATCACTGAGTTAAAAGAAATTAAATAGGAAACTACTAAGTCTATTTGGGAATTTGATCAAATATTTAAGGAATTGTTAGATCAAGAGATATTTGAAATAGCTCCTCAAAAACATCAAGAATGGTTTATAGCTGCATTGTTACTGCATATCAAACTACCATTAATGCAACAAAATATACCAAGTCAAGTTGAAGCTTACATCTTTAGATGAAGTTGGAAGCTTCGCCTATAGGAGACACTAATGCAGGTATGCAACAGATTTAGAGTCATCTGGAAAACCTAACCCTGCAAATACAATATATCAAGAAAAGAAAAGAAGTCAGAGAATAATTATGGTGTACAAACTACAGAACGAAAGGCCATTCTAAATAATAATGTCTTATCTTTAGGGATTACATGGATAGTGGGGCATCGAATCCCTTAAATGCAGGATCCAACCTATGGTGTGAGATATGCTAGACCAGAGACCAACATCGCTCAGAATATTTTTACCTATTACAGAAATATGTGCAGACTCCAAGGAACTTATATTGCAAATTTTGTGAATCGGTAGGATATGATGAGAACAACTGTTGAGCGTATGAACTAATGATGGAGCGCAGTGCTGACACTTATACAATGCAAGAAAAAGAACATGGACATGAAGGCAGTGGAAATCATAGTTATTGAGGAGGCTACCAAGGAAGAGGTCGACGTGTTGGAGCTGGTCGAGGACGTGGATATATTATTTGCTATAACTACGGCCAGGCAGTTTGTTTTGCAAGAGATTGTTAGAACCCTACTATGACATGTAAGTACTATAAATATTTTGACCATATAATTAAAGAAGGTCCTAGACTTATGGAAAAAATGCAAGAAAAAAGGAATCAGTAGCCAACACAAAATATTCAAATGATGACTACTAAAAGAAGGAATGACGAACCGCGAATTAGTATTGTTACTAGAAGTGTAGTTGCGACTAGAAGTGATAAATTAGATGAGAAGAAAGAATCTGAAAGTACATGATTTAGAAAAACTGTTGATAAAGCTCTTGTTTTTCATATTCAGAATGAAAAAGAAGTGTTTGTGGAATCAAAGAGAAGCTTTATGGATGTTGGAGCTTTGACCTCTAGTGTGCAACCAAAGCTAAAAAATAGCTACAACATATCATTAGCTTTGACACATAATCAAGTTTCGACGTAGAACCACACCTCAACATGGGATCGAGCTCCAACACAGGACTAGGAGTCAACAAATAAAGGAGATACTTTAAAGTCTTTTCTGAAAACTTGTATGAAATTATTAAGAGATCAAAAGGTTGTAGAAGGGCTTCAGCAATTGATAGATTCTTGCGCATCAAAAGAAACACCACAAAGTGAGATACACGTAGTCAATAATTTGCATCGACAAAAGAGAACTAGAAGAGAAATGAGGCTTAGTGTGTAGATAGGAGAATATGAGATGGATCAAGTTATTCTAGATATGGGATCTGATGCTAATGTTTTGACAAATTAGACATGGGAATTAATGGGTAAGTCAAAGCTACAGTGGTCGCCTATTTAGTTAAGGATGGAAAATCAGCAAAAGGTCTTCCCCTTAGGAAGACTACTAGTTGTAACAGTGAATATTGAAGGAGTTCGAACTACTTTTGACTTTGAAGTAATAGAGATCGTTGATGATAGTAACCCTTATCCTGCATTGCTTGGACATGATTAGGAATTTGATAATATGGCCATAATTAATCTGATGAAGAGGCAAATGATATTTGAAGGAAGCAGTATTAGAGTAATTGTTCCCTTGGATCCATCAAAAGGAGTAAGATATATAGAACCAATCAAACAAGAATTATGTGTAGCTAATATAGATAATATCTATCAAATGATAGCATAGGAATAGGATTTTGTTAACCCTACTACAGAAGGCAAGTTGACTTGGGAGCATGATAGTTCTTGTGCATCAGACTCAAAAGAAGAATTGTAGAATTGGCATAATAGGCTACATGAAGTATCTACAAGGCATTATGCAAGAATTTCCAAATCAGTTCATTGCCTGACATCCGAGGTATGTAATCTGCCTTCTTATAATGGATTAGGTGATGTGAATATTTTTCTTGATGAATATGAGGAATGGATTCCAAAAACATAAATATTGTTAGCGTTGGATATAGCCCTGAAAGCTACATGTTAGATGGTGGGGTGCACACAGGAAGAATATAGAAGGCTGGAAAGAATTTTGAAGATTGATGTGGATAAGGTTTGGACAGATAAATACAGAAATAGAGATAAAATATGATGCTTAAACTAACCCTAGGAAGCATATCAAGCTATGCACTACAGCATGGAAGGATATTCCACAACAAGAATGGGTACATGGATTCATTCATGCATTAGAGACAATCCTTAAGAAGTGGTACTTAGAAGTAGAGCTTCGACATGGTACAGTAAACTGGAAAGACATGGTCAATGGGTTTATATTGATATTCAGCTTTGAAGATGATTGTCCATACATAGATTTGGCTCTTCAGACAGTTAAGAAGAAAATATTTGAGAATGTAACTCCACTGACATGGAAACAACCTGATTTTGTTGCGCAGATAGAAAATGCACTAGATTGCTATAACCTTACTGTAGAAGAAGAAGAAGATCCTCACAACATCAACATAGCAGAATCATAAGGATATCGTGAAGTAAATGGACCTGAGTTAGAGATATCATATATAACGAAGCCACTGAAGACCAAGAAGGTGAACATGGGATTAGAGAAGGAACCAAAGTTTGCAACAATAGGAGATTATTGGGATGAAGAGAGAGACAGTAAAGTTATAGATTTACTTCACGAATATCAAGAACTATTTCCCACAAAGTTTTCATAAATGAAGGGTATAGTAGGAGATCTAGGCGTTATGAAGATTCCCCTTAAACCTAATGCGAAGCCAGACAAGCAAAGACCTTACAGATTGAACCCAAAGTATAAGGAGAAAGTAAATATAGAGCTGGATAAGATGATAGCAACAGAAATTATTGAACCAATGGAAGAATTAGAATTGGTAAGTCCTATGGTGGTGAAAGAAAAGAAGACTCAAGGAGAAACCTGGATTTGTGTGTTGAAAATAGCAACAAGAAATGATAAAAATAGAATCCAGAAATTCCAATTTTAATTTTTCCTTGAATTAAAATTGTGAATTAAATTCTAATTTAGTCTCACCAGCTGCTTGAAAATTAATTAATTAATTCATTATGGACTAATTAGTTGTAGAAATTCAAGTTAGAAGTCTTCCTGAAGTCATGCAACAGTTATCCCTTAAATTAAGGAGATTATCGCTTAATTAAGGAGATAAGATTGAGTTATATTTGAGTTGTAATTAGTTAGCTCATTTTACTAAGTTAAGTCCAATTAAATTAGTTCCAAACTATTTGAGGAACTAATTGTGAGTTATTAGTCAGTTGATGCATGCATGCACTCAACAAGTGTACTCCAGATAACTGAAGATTCTCTCATCAGAAACTCATGCATGTCTATTATGAGAAAGACCCAGATGAGCTAAATGTCAAGGACAGGTTATTTTCAGTTGCATGTGTTTTCCTATAAAGGAAACTCATCCATGTAGTCAAGGTAAGGGTCTTTGAGGATTGCGCAGTTTTACAGGGTGTGAGATCAGTGTTCCACTTTGTAACAGGAGGATCACCCAGGAGAAACTGCGCAAGGACATAGGAGTTTGGAGGGAAGAGGAGAAGGCTTGTGAGAAGCTTTGATTGCTTATTAGCATCCAGGAGGATTGTACTAAGAGCTGGCTAGCTGTGAGAGCTAAATATTTGTATAATTCTGATGTATTTCCACCTTGTATGATAATACAGATAATGGGGTTTTTAGCTAAAAATTTCCCCTGAGTATTTTCTATATTTCATGTGCATTGATTCTTCTTCTTATGGTTATATGTGTTCAGCTCAATCTTTCTCAATCTTTAAGCTTTCACAAGTTTGATAGTAGAAGTAGATTATAGTATTTTGAATTGGTATATATTGGAAATAATACTGAGAGGGGGGGGTGAAACAGTATTATCAAATTCTTTTCTGTATGCCTTTCTTAATTCAAACTTCAGATATGTATTGTTAACTTGTATGTCAGTACCATATAATAATGAGCATGAAACAAGAAAAACAGATAGTCACACCAAAGAACACCAGATATAAGGTGGAAACCCAATGTGGGTGAAAACCACCTGCTGCAATATGTCTCTATCTTCTTTCAATTAGAAACTTCCTTTACAATGATTTTGTACTGGTGCAGTCCTTTGCCAGTACGCAAGCTGCAACTTGTAGGGAGCTACAACCCTCTCTCGTTTTCCAGCTTTTCCTGGAAAGGAGCTACAACCCCCTTAGCTCTTGTGCTAGCTAAGATACTAGTACGTAGGTGCTGACCTACAGAAGGCTACTACCTTCTCTTTCTTCCAAGGACCACGTTTCATAAATTTTCAAACTGGATCCAAAACATAAAGTACATGTGCATCACCCAATCTCCTTTAAACAATTAACTTTTCAAAATGCAGTAACCAGAAAATATCACCAGTAACCAGCCACCAATTTAAACCCAGATCTCTGCAGAAACAGCTAAAATACAACTAAAATATATTTCAAGGAAAAAGTCTGCAACTTCACCGAAGGAAACCTGCGGATATCCGCACTTTTGCCGTGAAGAGACTGCGCAGCCCCGCACCTGCTCCGCTAATTCAACTGCGCACCTCCGCACCTGTACCTTCTGCTGCACTGCGTTCCTCCACACCTGCGCCTTCTGCTGCGTTGCATTCCTGCGCACTTGCACCTTCTGCTGCGCTGCGTTGCTCCGCACCTGCGCCTTCTGCTGTGCTGCGTTCCTTCGCACCTGAGCTTTGGATCGCCTGCGGACTTCTATATAGAGCCAAATTCTCAGTCCTCCAATGTGCCACAGACTGTCAGATCCACAGATCTGAACATGCGCCAAAGAGATCATGACCTATCAATAGATCCGCCTTACAATTTACAGATTTCTCTTTTATCTAGATCTAGCTTTTCAAACCGATCACCCAAAATTTTAGATCTTAAGATATTCAAAGTTCAAGTACTTAGCCAAATGATCTCCTTTCCTTTTTATAGGCAAGCCCTTACTCAAACCATGGATCAAAACCATAGAAAACCAATACATGGGATCCAAAACCTGGGTTTAATATTTTAGATGCCAAAACCACAAACCAAAACCATAGGATCAAAAACATCGGACTAAATACCATGTACCAAACATAAGATGCACGTTTTTCTTTGCATGAAAGTCCGTGCATTTTAGGTTCGCACCTTTTGTGCGGGGGGTCTGCGAACATATCCACACTTTGTGAATGGTGTGTCTGCGGGTCTGCACCTTTTGAATCGTGAACCTGCGAACCCCTTATTTCTTCCATTCTAAGTAGGCTGATCATCAATCTTTGCTACTGGCCTGTTGCACTATGATCTGTCATCTGTATGAGAGGGTTGCCATCAAGTACAACATATGTACCATAATGCCAACAAATCCTACCTCCTTCACCAAATATAGAGTAGGATTCCAAATTAGGTTGTGGATTAGGCTCTTGTATCCCTTGGAGGAGTTTTTCATCTTCTTTTGGGGTGGCTTCCCCTTCTTGTAGCACCCTCTACTACTCCTATAACAAGCCCTATTTCTCTTGTAGAAACCCCTCTTTCTCTTGTAGCAGCCTGTGTTTCTCTTGTAGTTATTATGTTTCCTCTTGTAGCTCTTCATTTTCTTCTTGTAACTGGGAAGCTTGTGTTTTCAACCTCTTAAAGGTGACTTCCCTAGTGATGGGCCTTCCCATAGGTAGCATAGGTTGCGTGGTTTTTCCCTTAAGAGAGGCGACTTCTTCAATTTTTCCCTCACTAAGTCCCACTTCTCCCTTTTTTCTTGTTCAATCCTCAATAGTGATAGGGATTTTTGAAGGGGTTTGAGGCTTCCCTTGCCTTCTCCTAGTGCTCATCCTTGTTTTGAAGCATAGGGGACCTTACCTTGGCTTCCTTCTTTTGGGCTTGACACGTGTGCCCAATATGGAAAATGTTGCAGCAACTTCTTGCTCGGTGTTTGTTATAGACATTTTTGGGCACTTCAAACCCAATCATAAATGTCCATAAACTGAGGGCTCCTAAGTCCCTAAAAGTGTTGCTTCACTACCTAAAGGAACAAGGTCAGTTGATTACATC
>APFE030500253.1:88639-133487 GCA_000404065.3 Pinus taeda | reverse complement strand
ACGAAAGTAGACTTTACTTGTTTGTTTCTAAGATAGCCACCCATCTTAGTGGGAATAACAGCATCCGAGTGGACACTATTCCTGGTAACAGTGTTTCCTGTAGAGAGACTTGTTTGTTGTCCTTGTTTTCATGTGTCTTGGGGCTTGGATGCCTTCTCAGGTTCTCTTTCTCTGTTCCTTGTTACTCTCCTTCTCCTTCCTCAGTTTCTGCTTCTTTTTCCTCTACTTTTGTTGCCTCCTCTTCTTCCTTTTTTACTTCCCTACCTCCAATGCTAGAGCCTGGTGTTTCTTCATGTGTGATGGATTGGGCTTCAATGAAAATTTCCCTATCCATGTCTACAAAATAATTCCATAGCACAGGTTTTGGTTAGGTGACTTAGAGCATCCAAAAAAATTAGCCTGGTGAGGCCATGGTGGGAAATGTGTTTCCGCTTCCCTTTCCTCACTTTATGGCTCATTTCAATTATAGATTGTAGGAGGAAATGGGGAACATGGAGTCCCTATGGGATAGGTAGTTATTCTTTGAATCTTAGCTCATGAAGCAACCTGAAATGGCAGGCATATACAATGCTCAACCTCCCCTCACAATATATTTCTCCATATATATACAATGATTTTCTCTCTGTACAAAGAAGTTCTTCCCGGCTATAACACTCACCACCTTATCCTCATTTCTCCATCAAAATCATATGGGTAAGGTATTCACTCTGATTATGAGTTCAACATCTAAAGAGATAGAAATTCCCCTAACATCGACAGTGGCACTATATTCTCCCTAAGAGTTTAGTGCGATAGGAAATTCTTGAGTTATATCATCATCATAGCCCTTAAACTGTTCAAAGAATCCCATCTATTATGTCTTAGAAAAATATCTACCACAAGAGGAGGTTGATGAATTATTTTTGTGTATGTGAGCTCTCTTTTGTTGAAACATCCTGCCATTTCACATGCTTCTCCTTCTTGAGGTTACTTAGGTGTATTTAAAATTTTGGTCTTAGAGCAGTCTCAATTGGAGAGATAGTGTCAATATTTCCTTTTTATTAGAGGGGGAGAATTATGCTAATAATTTTTTTTAACAAAACAAACTTTTCTCTAATCTTTTCTTGCCTTTACATCTAACAATTTTCCAAAGGGGATTACTACACAATTGTTTGCTACAGGGCACTTGATTCAAGCAGAATTCCTCATGTAGGATATGGGATAAAAAAGAGGGAGAAAGGCACTTACTCCTTTGAAGATAACTGTGTTTTGTACATGAGCATTTGAGGACAAATTTGGGTAGTTTTTGCTCCCTTTCTCCTTTTAATCCTCTCATGTAGCTTCCTTTTGGGCCTCCTATAGCAGTTCAGAGCTTCCTATAGCTCCTTTTATAGCACCTGCAAACATTATTTGAAGCAGCTCGGTGGTACCTAGGTAGTACCTAATAGCACTAGCCCATCCTTCTCTAATTGCTTCCTTGAAATGATCGGTTATACAAATGGAATTGAGCCTTATACTTAATATTCCTTTTGTGGTAAAGGCTCGGAGTGCTTTGGTGACATAGCTCTTGCACAAACTTCCTTTTTTTAACTGTTGTCCCCAATCACTGCAATCATCACCCCACTCCTCATGATTATCACCTCACTCCTTGTAATCACCACCTCACTTGAGTTGACTTTTCCACATGCATGTGTGAATAAATGAACTTTAGTTTACTAATCGAAGGTGTCCAAGTTTACTAGCCACCTCTAGCCCATAAAAAAATCCTTTCTTGACCATTACACTTTTTATCATTACATGCATAGGGAAGAGGTGAGGGTTGTCATACCTGAGCCTACTTGTGACGTCAATTTGTTGGAGATGCTTGCATGTTGCAATTGTACTTCATTATATGATTATTTTGAAGGTGTTGGTTTCCTTTCTTGGCTTCTACACAGGTCCCCTTAACTTGATGATCCTTTGAATGATAAAATTGTTTTGTGTGCAAGTTTCTTCCCAGTGCCCCATCTGCTATTGGTGAAGTGGATGGACTACTTCCCATGGAGGATGTGTCCCTTATCAATATTCATAAATGGGTTCATGATACTCAAGGTGGTTGGATCTTACGCTCTGTGGGTGAAAAAAATTAACGTTGAGTTATGTTGTAATTGTATAGACTGCTGCAGGGGGAATCCTTTTCTTATAGCAGTCATTTAATTCCTCTTTAAGACCTCATTATTGCATGTGGGATTGATGGAAAGACATATAAGGTATCGGGAAATGATTATAATCATCAAGAGGTGGTGTAGGTGGTGGAAACGTTGATGACATAGCCTTTTTTTATTGTTTTATGTAAGGCATAGTGGAATTTGAAGATGACTCTTAGCTAGATGGAGTGGATGAGTGATGAAGGTGATACAGGTGTTCCTCTCCCAACATTTATTAGAGAATAAATGCCCCTTTCTACCCATTTTTCAAATCAGATCTACCTCTTGTAGCATTTTGGGCTACTCCTATAGCATTTCAGGTCGTTCCTGTAGCATTTCTGGATAGTGTTGTAACACTTCAAAGAGGAGGCAACACATGATTTTATTGTTAGCTAGATGATGTATAGAGGTAGGGAGGTGATTGAAGAGGGTGATAATGTAATGGATGGTTGGAAAAATGGATGAAGGAATCTGTAGAATATGTCCTATAGGCATGGTTCTGCTTATTCTCTAGAGTCCTGCAAAAGAGAGATGTTAGTGAAATTTGTGTAAGAACTCCTTCCTTGTGTCTTCTCCATTTTTTCTTTCTTTTTTAGATATTTAGGTTGCCTATGTAGAGGATTTCAACTTGCATGCCTGCCTTAGGTTCCTTGGAGGAGGTTTCACCTAGGGAAATTTTTCCTTTTTCTCCTCATGGGCTGCTTCAGAGAGGCTTTCAGCCCTAGAGTTGGCCTTAGATTCCTCATGGAGGTTTTCACCTAGGCCCTTTATTTATTTTTCTCTTTTCTATTTTTTTAGAAGTTGTGTGGATTGAGGACTATGAGAATCCCAATCACATTAAAATATCTGTTGATTGAACATATAAATTATTCCTTTGATAGAGGTCTTTTAAACAACCTTAACCTATAACCATTGACAAGTAAGGTAATCCCTTCCTCATCAATTGTTATGATCTAGACAAACCCATTCTCATGAAATTTCTCTACTAGATAGGGAACCAACCATATTTTCATTAACTTTCCTTTGAAATCCTTGAATCTAGAATCATACAATAGGGCCGAATCTCCTTCTTGAAAAGTCTTCTCTTTTATGTGTTTTTCATGCCAAATCTTCCTTTGTACCTAGATTACCTCAGTGTGCAGCAAAGCTTGCATCCTAAATTCATCTACACCATTGAGTTGGAGCAAACTCTCCTGTTTTGTTATAGTGAGGTCCAAATCTACCTGAGTTTCCATCCTTAAGGTGTGGTATTAAAATTCAATAGACGATGGGGCCTTCTTCCCATAGACTAGTTCAAATGGAGTGAATCTAGTGGTTGTCGTCCAAGTGGTGTTGTACGCCCAAGTGGATTCCACATGTTTGTGTGCCTAATATTTTATGCTGCTAGTAGCATCGTTGGTTAGAATGTTCTCCAATGCTTTTTTTGTGACCTCCACTTACCCATTTGCTTGAGGGTGATAGGCACTGGATGTCCTATTCTTGATGTGGTGCTGCTTAATGATATCTTCAATAAGATTTGATGTAAATTGTGCTCCTCTATCAATGACTAACTCCCTTGGAAAGCCAGGCTTGTAGAAGATGTTCTCCCTCATAAATCTACCCACATTTTTCTCAGTTTCTTCCTTTACTACCTTTTTTCAACCCATTTAGTCAAGTAATCAATGCACACAATGATATATTTCTTCTATCCTTTTGGGGGATCAATAGGTCCAATGAAATCGGTGCCCTGCTTCTCAAATGGATCTAAAGTCACTTGAGGTTGTAAGGGAATTTTATCCTTGATTGTGGGTTTACCCATCCTTTAGTACTGATCACACCTAGTGGTGTACCTCCTTACATCCTGATGTAAAGTGGGCCAATAATAACCTTATTGTAGAAATTTTAAGGTTATCATCTTAGCAGCAAAGTGGCTCCCACAGGGTCCATCATGGCATGGTGAGAGGATGTCAAATACCTCCTCTTCCCTCACACATCTCCTCAAGATTATATCTAGCCCCAATTTGAAAAGGTTCCCCCCAATCCAAGTGAATGGGGCACTTTTCTTGACGATCTTGCTCTTCTCCTTGGAGGATAGATTAGGAGGGAACCTCCTAGCAACCAAGTAGTTGGCTATATCAGAAAACTAGGGATAAAGGGATAAAGCACTGAGATGGAAAATAGATGTTCATATGGAAGTTGATCATCCACCATTTCTTCCTTTCCTACAAGCAAGGTTAGTCTTGACAAGAAATATGCAACCACATTCTCTTTCCCCAGTTTATCAATAATAGTCAAATCAAATTGTTGTAATAATAACAACATCTAATGATCTTAGCATTGACATCAGGTTTATTCATTAAATACTTAATTGTTTCATGATCAGTGTGAACAAAAGTTGGATAACCAGTGATATAATACCTAAACTTGTTCAAAGAATGTACCACTGCCAAGAGTTCCTTTTCAGTGACAGTTTAATTTAACTCAACTTTGGAAAGGATTTCACTGGTGAAATAGATAGCATAAGGCCATTTGTCTTCCACTTTTCCTAAGGTTGCCCCTACATCTTTGTCTGATGCATCTATGTGTATGTGGAAATGTAATTCCCAATTCGAACTGCTAAGGATGGGTGTAGTGGTCAACTTTTCTTTCAGTACTTCGAAGGCTTGTTGACAGTGGGAATTCCTTATTTGAGCTTGTAAATGCAAACCAAGATGGTACAATGCTGAAAGGCCCATTTTGACACATGAAGTGAGCCTGTACACACAAACCAAGAAGGTGTGGTGTTGAAAGGGCCATTTTGACACTTGAAGTGAACCTGTATATGCAAACTAAGATGGTGTAGTATTGAAAGGGCCATTTTTCCACTTAATGTGAGAGTTCAGTCCTTTTTTATCAAGGAAGAATGTCTCTTTGAAGGAGAGAAATTTCTACATGATGTGAGAGTTCAGTGAAAGGAGAATGTCTCTTTGTAGGAGATATATTTCCACTTGAAGTGAGAGTTTAGTCCTTTGTGTTATCAAAGGAGACATCTCTTTGGAGGAGAGGTATTTTCACTTGAAGTGAGAGTTCTGTCCTTTTGTACTAACAAATAAGAGCATCATTATTGAAGAGAAACTAATGAAGTGGCTACTTAATTGAGCAGATCCCAAAGACATAGCCCATTCTAGATTAACTTTGTTACCAACTTAGTGATCTCTTCTCTTATGTGATTTATCTCTTGTCTCATGTTTTCTTATTAATATTATTTCAAAAATTATGACCACTAAAAGCATTAAGTAATGAATTAGAGACTATCAACACATCCATGAGTCTAATATTCAAATTAGATTCAAGCGTGTTAATGAAATTGTCAATATATCAAGATTAATAATTTGTCCTATTCAAGGGGCTTTCAGCCAAAGCAAATTTGGGATCAATTCCCCCCCAATACCTAGGATCAAAAGAGATCAATTAAATAGTTACAAATATCCTAGGCTAGAGGACAAGAGTGGAAAATATTTTCATAGTTTTATTCGTTGGCTCAACAAAAGAAACAAAGTGATAGCCTAACATAACCCTTGGAGAGAATCTTATCCCACGTTGAAGTATTTCTATGGAGCCATAGAAAATATATTATCTTGGGCCAAGGATTATAACACCATATTTTTTACCATACTTGTTGATTCAAAGTGTTAGTGTGATTGGTTGAAAGGAAGTAAGCTTCTTTGATGGTGAAAGAAACCTGTGGCTAATATCCCCAACAAATATTGTTTAGATATTTAGAAAAGTGTATTTGATAATGTAGAAATGTTTTCTTGAATTATTTAAGAGATTATGCTAATAAGTGGATTTCCCAGGAGGAGGGAGATTTCCATTGGCAATAATTTATCTCTAAGGAGATGTTTTCCCAAATATTAGACACAAGAATTTTCCCCTGAGATTGCATACCATAGTATATGACTTGAATATGTTCTTGGGTGGAAATTTTGGCAAATTGATGCCAAGAATCATCCCAAAATAAAGCAATTTTTCCATCCTTTACTTCCTAAAAGAAATTTTCTTGTAATGGATGTTTTCCTTTACAAGCCAGATTCCACATAGATGATCCCGTTGGAAATTTAGATGTGCAGATGCATTATTCATTAGGAATGTTGTTGTTGTATTTACTGGTTCATATTTTATTCCATAAGTCATGACCTTCTTGAAATCAACACCACCAAAGTTTAGCTCCTAAGATAGTTTTCAGTGTTTTTGAATCTAAAAGGCCCATTCCTCCTAAAAAAAATTTATGGCGGGGAATGGAGGGGTGGGGTGGAGGGGAGTAATTTCTCCCAGGAATCTCGTGCCCATTATTTCTCCCTTTACACTCCTCCCCATAAAAAATTTCATTGAAGTACTTTGATTTGATGAATGATTATTTTGGGAATTATAAGGGTGAAGAGAATATACATGGGTAAGGAATCCATGATAGATTTAAAGAGGATAGTTCTACCACCTATGTTAGTGTGTACGAAATGCAACTATCCAATCGGTTGGTAAACTTTTGAATGAGGTTAGACCGAATTTTGGTACATATGGAATTGGGAGCTAAAGGATCTCCTAGATAGGTAGTGGGAAAGATTACTTTATTGAAGCCCAATATAATAGTGAGATGACATTGAACAGAAGGGGGAGTATTGAAGAAGAATATATTGAACTTTTGTGAATTTATGTCCATGACTAAGGAAATTGTGAAATCATCTAATAATTTTTGAAAGGATAACACTTTTCAGATAGTTGGAACACCCATTAGAATTGTATCATCCACAAATTGCTGGTGATAATATTTCTCAGTAGATTTGGAGAGGCGTAGACCCTTGATGGTACCAGTAGTAACAAATTGTTTGATGGCCCATCCCAACCTGTCAACTATGAGGATGAAGATAAAGGGGGAAGATGGTCTCCTTGATGAATTCTTCTATAAGGGTTGAAGAGCTTCAAGTTAAAGCTATTAAATAAGATAGAGAAAAAGGAGGAGGAGATAAGGGAAATAATTTAGGTGATCTAGGCTTGCGAGAAACCAAACGCTTTGAGGATTTGGAAAATGTAAAACCAACTTGATTCATTAAAATCCTTAAATAAATAAAACTTGATGAGAACACCTACTTTTTTTAATGATAAAGGGAATGAATCAACGCTTGGGCCATTATTATCCCAACTAAATTTGTTTTCCTTCAACATAGCCTATCTACTCTGAAGAGATGTGTAATGGAAGAAGGGGTTTCAAATGATTGTAAAGATAATTTGGTAGATAGAGTTGCAAAGGGAAATAGGATGACAACCATTAGGGTCCTCTGAATTAGATGTTATTGGAACAAGCGTAAGAAGAGTAGTGTTGGGGGCTAGTATGAAAACTTTTGTTAATCAATATTCCTCCACAACTTTCAAACATCATATTTTATGAATGACGACTGTGCCTGATAGAAATTAGAGGTAAAGCTATCATGACCTATTGCTTTGTTTTTGGTTATTCCAAATATGGTTTCTTCTACTTCATATATGGTAGTAGGATGAATTAGACACTCATTTTTCTTCAAAATGACTAAGGCGAGGATGCAGTGGGTGATTTTTCTTATGGATTTGAATATAGTGGGGAGAAGACTCCAATAAGAGATGTTGGTAATAAGAAACAAGCTCAGATTCAATATCAACGTGCTTTAAGAACTTAATGTATGCCAATATTTTATGGAGGATATCATGTTTTTTCTTCTATGATTAGGCATGGAGCGATGGAAACGTGTGCAATTTTTCTCACCTTCTTTAAGCCATTTGATCCATCATTTTTGAAAGAAAAGAATCTCCTCTTATTTTCTTCGATCCTTGAGATGAGTGGTGATATTTTATTACTTTCGTAAAAGGTTTTATAATCTATATTGCATGCTTATTTTGTTTGTATTTCTTGCATGTGTTCTTTAAGAGTACCCTGAGCTTGAAATATGTTCCCAAATTCTTCCTTATTCTAGAATTTGATGCAACTTTTGAGATATTTGAGTTTTTGTTGAAAATAATTCATGGGAGAGCTTGGACATGAAGGAGATTCTATCTTCCATGTTTTGGACTTGTCTAGAAAAGACCAGTCTAAGAGCCAAAAACTATCAAAACGTAAAGGTTGATTCATATAGCTAGTTTTGATGTCCATAGATATATGGGTTAGTGATCGAAGCTTCTGTAGGGAAGGATGAATGATTTCTAAAAAGATATTCTTTTCCATCATATTTTCAAAAATAAGGAAGTGATCTAGTTTGGAGGCAACCTAATGCATTCCTTTATGTTCCTTGTTCCAAGTGAAAGTGGAATTAATGGTCTCTCCACTAGTTCTAGGACATGTATGGTCTATTTGAAGTGACATGCCTCCTAATCTAACCTTTGAATTCCTCCCTTTTTCTCAAAGGTGAATTTTATCATATTAAAGTCTACCCCAATTATTGATAGGAGATATTTTAGCATCCATCCCAGTCTCTTTACATGGTCCATATACATTGGATATATATCGTTCTTGATATGAGCTTCAAATTCTAAATTTGGTTGTTAAAACTCTATTTTTTTCCCAACAATCCATGAGAAAATACTCTTTAGGATTCCAACAGATAATTAGACCTCTCACATGGATTTTTTGCATCAATGGCTAGGCTATGGGCTTCTTTCCAATATTTGGAGATAATAGAGGATACTTTTTCCTAAGAACATTTTGTTTCCTGAATCATCATTATATCAAGTTTAAATTGTATAATATATGTCTTAATAATCCTTAGCTTACCTAAGAAATTTAGGCCTCTTATGTTCCATCGGATGATTTTTATTGAGTAGAAGGTGGAGTTGAGGAGAAAGCCTGAGTCATAAGAGTAATTGTTCTTGAATTGACCAAAAAATCACCTAATTCTTGCAAGAGTTGCTTTTTATTACACCTACCTCTGCACTTATCTCGTTTAAGGGTTTACGTTGGTATTTGGAGCTTTGAAGATTGACCCCAATATTGATGGGACAATGGTTTGAGTGTGCCCATTCTCAGTGTAGCTTGGTAATAGCTTTCAGGAGCGATTTGTTTAATACATGGACCTGATGTTTAGGAATGGAATCGGGATCCTTGTTCACCTATGTCATTGAGATCCCAGGGTCTGTAGGCAACACTGATTGGTGGGTACCAAAAGGGATGGAGGAGCTTGTAGGATTGCTAAGATGTCAATTTTATGGATCGGTGCGACTATCAAAGAAATAGTTGTAGTGATTCATGCAAAATTATTGAGGTGAATTTTTGTGGTTTTATTTTATAAGTGGAAATTTTAGGAACCTTTAGATTTTTCTTGATTTTTGACATTTTCCAACAACCAGTAGTGCATTTAGACATGTCGTTCTCCAATGTTGAGCACCTTGTCTAGTGTAATTAATTGCCCAATTTTTCAATGATAAAAAACAACATTATTAAAGAAGGTTCATTGATCCCTTCTCCATACCCACCCTATATGAGAGTCCTATAGTCAATGAATAATCAAATAACCCTTCCATAGGACCATCCTATTTGAAAATTTTACTTAAGTAAGGGTAAAATAACATTTCTACTTGATACTCCTTAACATGAATATCATCCTTTAGTAAGGGTCTGTCAACCTTTCTCCATGCTAACCCTCCATAAGAACATGATGCTTGAAGTAAGGTGGGTGAAATTTTCACTCAACAACATGCATTGAGAATACCATCATCGAGGAAGACTCAATTAACCCTTCACCATGTTACACCTCAGTGAGAATTAAATGATGGTCGAAGGGTCATGTGACCATTTCTTAAAAACTCTTATTCGAAATTTTTTCTTGAGGAGTGATTATATGAGCCTTCCACTAGATATAGAAGGCAACTCTATAATTTGATAAGTTTTGTAAAGAAAATGGCATTAAAAGACATAATTCAACTCTATATACCCCTCAATATAATTGAGTAGTGTAATGAATGATCAAAATGTTGTTGGAGAGAGGTAAGAGTGATTCCTAGTGGAGCTAGCTTAGACAAAATGTTATAGGAAAAAGTGGTTGTTATATCATGTTACTCAATTAATAGACCTCACACACTAGTTCTCATGGGTAAGATCCCTATGAAGGTAAATATGGGTGAGAAGCACTCACTTCAACATCTTCAAGTTTTTTATTGTGAGCTGTGTGCTCATGTGCCCAAGGAGAAGGTCATGAAATGTATCTTTATCAGTTATGGTGTTGGTATGAAAAGGTACAAGCTTTAGGATCCTATGTCTAAAAAAAAATTGTACCATAGGAATGCTATTTTTAGAGAAGCTAAGCCTCCTCATATAGTGATGCATCCAAATGAGAATGAGAATAAGTCAAGGGTTCATCGACCACCTAAGACCAAGAAAATTGAACTAAAAAATGGAAAATAATTTCACGATGGTCCTAATGACAAGGAGAGCTCAAAGATTTTAAAAGAAGATGAAGCATCTCCACGTAAAACTTTAGGAAGTTCTATTGATTAAAGAAGACATCCAAACATGTAGAATTGTTGTTACTCTACTTTTAAATTAATATTTTCTTTATTTTCTAACAGTAATGAGCTTATAACTATGAAAGTGAAAGAGGATTGAATGGAGATGAAAGATAAGGAGTATTATAGATCTGTCATCGGTGAGGAAATGTTTACACTTAGAAAGAATGATACATGGGAATTGGTTTTGTTACCATTAAGGGAACATCGTTAGATCTAAATGGTTCTTCGGAAGGAAGATTGATTAAATGGCAATGTTGAAAAGCACGAAGGAAAGGTTGGTTGCAAATGGATATTCATATGTTGAGGTGAGTTATATTACTATGAGATATTCTCATTTGTTAGGTTCATAACATAGATTTTTATTTGTATATAGAATAGATGGATGTATTTCTACATAGTGACTTGAAGAAGGAGATCTATATGACACAAATAGAGCATTATGTTGAAAAAGGTAAATAGTTATTGGTTTACAAATTAAAAATGTATTTATATGGTCTTCAACAATCTCCAAAATTATGGTACCAAAAGTTTTATTCTTTTGTATCACAATTAGGATTTTTAAGACCCATATTAAAGCACCAAACAAGGTGATGGTCATTTCCTTGTTATCACTTTGCACATAGATTAGATGTTATTCTTCAGTAAAATAAAGATGTAATTGATGATTTGAAGTGATATTTTATTACAATTTTAGATCAAGGGCTTAGGGGCTACAAAATATTTCTTAATAATGGCGATCAGGAGAGATGGAGTGAATACAAATCTTTGGTTAAACTAGAGAAAGCATATAAACAATGTGCTACAAAATTTTCACATGGCATATTGTGGACCATTAAGTGTTTTGATTTCCTTGGTAACTAAACTTTCACATGAAGTGTCTTATAACACCCACATAGATGGAGGTCATGTATTTGTTTCTTATGCTAATGGAATGGGTAGTTCGATGTGTTAGGTTCCTATAATAATCAGCGTCATAATTTTGAATTGACTATGTAAAGTCTCATAATATTGTACATACTTTTGCTTTCTGCAAAATGTTTTCCCATATTAAAAAATGTAAAGAGGGTAAGTCCTAAAAGAAAAATCAAAGGACTAAAGGAAAAGGATCAAAAAAGAAGATAAAATATGAACCCCACCAAAAAGAGATAAAAATAGATCATGAAAGTGTGCACATTAAAATGCCACTACTCTTAGTTTACTTTTTCCAAATAAGATTGTGTGCAACTTGTCAAAATGCCACAATCCATGATGATCAAACAATTTAATCTTGATTCATTCTTGCTTTAAATTTCATGTTGATAGATAAAGAATAAAGATCTAGCTAAACTATTAATCTCACCAGATCAATAGTTAGGTAGAGAATAATAGTGAGTTCATTAGTTTAATCTGAGCCATTGGAAGTTATAAGATTAGAATTAGATAATTTGATTATCAAAGAAAAATAAAGGGTCAGCAAGATCAAATGCACCCAATAAATGAAGAAAAAATGTTCGGGTAAATGATGGGTAGGCAGGAGCAGCTTTCACAAGGCATGGATAGCATCAATTGGTTCATTTTATATTACTAATTTCCTTCCAAAATCCTTTCCCCTTGTAAAATTATCCCTTCCCTTCATTTTAACCTTTTCTCCTTACTTCACTTAGTTTCCCTTACTAAAACCCTTTTCCCTAGTTAAAACAACATGTTTTCATTAGAAAAGTAAATTCCCCTTTACTAATTCCCATTTTCAAATAAACATGTAAAAACCCACTTAAAATAAGTTCAAAAGGTTTTAAAAATGTATCAGGCCCCATTGAAAAACTTTACCCAATATTGTTTTTTAACTCCTTACTGTTGATTAACTCCCACATACATATTTTCCCAGCCCCATTTTTCATTAATTCCCCCACTAATTAACTTAGGTCCCCCACTTCTGTTTTAATACCCATTACATCACTTATACCCGGGCCTCACCTATCAAATCCCCGACTCACCTCTCCTATTTGCCCATCCATCGGATCTTTACTCCTTAGATCCAATAGTCCCCAATCCATTTCACAGCCCCTGATGCTCGACAATTAAATTTTTCAGAAGGATGCGAAATGGGTGGTTTTGTAACCCCACTCCCTTGCTACGTGGCAGCTCCAGATTGTATCCCATCCTCCAATCCAAAACCACTAACCTGCCTTTCACCATGCGATAACCGCCAGTCCATTGTCCAAACTATACGATGAAACCACCCTCCCATTTGAATTTAACCCCGCACCATATGTTTAACGACTGTTGGTTAAAACCAATAAACCTACCTTTTACCATCTTTTCACCAATATTCTATTGACATTTGTGAAAAAGAGCCTCTCTCGACCTAATCTTCAACCAAAAAAGCTCTGTCTACCTATTTTCAAGGGATTTCACACCATAAATCAAGTTTTTCTCCACCAGGAGATAATGTTGACTCAGCCTGAAGCTTTATAAAGACTATTGAAGCCTATTTCACTGCCAAAAAGCCTTAGTTTCTTCCAGAACCCCTTCCACATACTAAAAGCTTCATTTTCTAGGTATTTCTAAGTATTAAGGCATGTAATTAAGCAAGGAAGTAATAACTGCTAAATTGAACAAATTAAATGGCCTCCGTGAGTATCTTAAATGTCAACCCCCTGCAACCACCTATAGTTGATGTTGAACGTAACCCCCTTGCTGGCAAAGACTTTAAAATCAGTGATACAATCATTGATTTCAACCTCCTTGAGATCCATTGCTGGAGCCATGATAAATTCATAGACCACACTGATGATATCCACCTCTGGGATTCAAACCTACCCAAGTATATCTTCCCACAAACCTTCCAATTTCTAGAAATCATGAGGCTCTATTAAGTTAATTATCTGCCTAGGGAAAGAGCCCTAGTAACCCCTAGCAAAGAAATTTTGATCACAATTACTGCAAAATAAATAAACCAGATTTTGCAAATTCAACCTAACCCTGGTGAAGCCCCTTTGTCAATTGAAATCCTCATTGAGATATATCTAAAACTATACTTTCCTGAGAGATCTCAAATCTTCCAAACCTTACTCCCTGAAACAACTCAAATTCCTAAAAAAGAACCCACCCTACTCTGATGCCATGTTCCCAGAACAAACCAGGCAAATTGTGACCATGTTGTCTTGTATATTAGGATACTTTATTGATGAGCATGGAGATGAATCCATCTTGGTTTTCCTCTCTATATTTAGC
The DNA here is from genome assembly GCA_000404065.3 of Pinus taeda. Classification (NCBI taxonomy): domain Eukaryota; kingdom Viridiplantae; phylum Streptophyta; class Pinopsida; order Pinales; family Pinaceae; genus Pinus; species Pinus taeda. The sequence continues at coordinate 119,625 of APFE030500253.1, read as the reverse complement.
CCAGAACAAAATCCAGCTATAACATTTAACTTTGCTCAATACCTATTAGATTCTATCCATGATCAGTTAGTTAAATTACCTGAAGAAGGCGTGTTCAAGTATTCATATGTTTTGTTTCATATGTTCTTATACTTCCAATATGAAAGGTTTGTAGTAAGACTCCAAAAACTGGACACTAAGGGTAACCCACAATCAATTGTCTTTTGGACATCCCTAATCAGAAAAGATTCCACAGAGTTCACTTACAAGGACTTCATTGACTCTTTTATTCATCTAGTTTCCAACATGCTAAGCAGTAGCAGTTAACCTAGGATGAATGAAGAAATGAAGAAAATATTATAGTTGTCACAGCACAATAGAACATAAGACTGGTATTTGTACCAAAACCACACTAAAATAAAGGTGTATGGATGTCAAATCACTCCTTACAAACTGCCCAAATACCTTTCCATGAGGTTATTTGCACTATAATATATCAGGCAGATCCTAAATTCAGATGAGGTTAATTTTCTATCAGCCAAGAAGAAAACATAGTTCAAAATCAAGAACCATATTGGTCCTTTCATTATCAACAATAGAAATGCTGGTCAACAAGCAGATAAGTGTTTACAGGAATTCAAGTTCAGTGATAGTTTCAAATGGCAGTATGATCTTTTAGGAGTTATCAGCAAGTTAAGAATGAAGTTTAAATTAACTCCTTTTGAAATAGCTCATGTCCTGTAGACTCTAGCCCTACAAGATAGTAATTGCAAGAGACCAAGAGAAGCCATCTCAAACCACTAATGACACTAAATTCAAACTAATGTACAAGAAGAAGCCCAAGCCAAATCCTATAAATGAGGAGGAAGAGATAGTTGAGACAATTGAAGTCATTAATGTAGATTCAGCAGTTAAAGAAAGTGCACCTCCAGCAATTTTAGAGGAAACTCATCAGCCTTCAACCTCTAATACTCAGATTATTCAGAAGCATCATAGTGTTGAAGTCTCTTCATCAAGCAAGCTAGTGGATAAAGAAAAAGGTATAAGGGAGAAATATAAAGAAATCAAATTCATAAATGAAGAAATGAAAATTGAAACCTATGCCCAATATATGAAATAAACTCCTAGTGATCAGAATAGATTATTTTAAGTTTTCAACAATAAAACTAGAAATATGTAGATGGCATTTCTATAGCCACTGATACAAGGCACAAAAACAACAACAGATTACAAAAAGACAGAATTTGAAGTTCTTTCCAAGGATGTTCATCCTATAGATAAAATTGAGTTTCATAAGCAAGCAGGAGGAATGCTATTCTCAACTATGACCAACAAAGCTATGAGTGTACAAAAATTACAAAATTCTCTAGAGAATATCAAATCATAGTTAAAAATAGAGAATGCATTCTCACAATCAAAGGATAATAGAATCAAAACACTTAAAGAATTGGTCATGATGATTGGGTATGATCCTAAGAACATCAAATCAGCTGAAGATCTTATAAAAAAAAGAAGAATGAAGGCATTGTTGCATTCAGGAAGTAGCTGGAATTACCTCCTACTAAACATCCACATGCAAAAGAAGTTTTGGAGAATGAAGGCCAAAAATATGAAATGATGATTCTCATCATTTAGTTGACAACTCAACTGAAGGAAATGGAGAATGAGATGGACAAACTGGTGCAAGGAAAGAAGGTCAGCATGGAAGAAGTTATTGTCACTTCCATTCCTACAATTACTACAACAGCTCCATCTACTTCATTAGCTCCATTACCAACACCACTTACAGTTACTACATCAGCCACTACATCTGCAACAAATTCAACAACACCAACAACTCCTCCCAATGATGAAGCATGTAAACTAAGAAAAGCCATGTAGGATATGTCCATCCAAACAAATGAAATAAATAAACTTAAAGAACAAATAAAAAGTCTAGAGGATGAAAAGAAGCGGGTTCAAATCATGCATAAAGATGAAACATAGAAGTCAAACAGATTGAATGAAAGGTTACAAAAGTTAGAGAAAGAATTGATACTGAAAGAACCACTAGCCCAAGCAAAGCAAAAATTATGGGCCAATATCATTAACTCTGTTAATGATATTTGGCCATCCATCCAAGTTATCTTTGAGCAGATAGATTTGATCAAGGAAGCAAGCGAGGCAATTCAAAAGGTAAGAGCAGAACTTGGAAAGAAACCAAAGGAAGCCTCTAGGGTAATCTAGTTCCTAAATTCGAAAAACCAGTATGAATTACCGGAGCTTGGAATAATTGATAGAACAAAGACCATATTAGAAGTGAATAAAGAAATCACCAAAATAAATCTGATGATACAACTTGAGGAGAAATGTCAAAACATGCAATTGGCAGCAGACAAGTTCACGGTCAAATTTGATGCTTTGAGGCAGAAAGGTCTACCTAATCCTTTGGTGATTAATGAAAAGCTGATGAAACATGAGGATTATGACAAGAAAATCAGAGAAGTGGCCAAAGAAGAGTCCAACAATTCCTCCATGAAAGGAATTCCTACAAGAAAAGTTCTCTATCAAGCTTTTGAGAATCTCTTTTGCCTCCAACATGAGGTAAAACATCTCTTCATAAACAAGCATACTTTTTCAAAGTACAAAGAAACTAGTGAAATCTACAGAAGAGTGGTAAAAGTCTAATTACCAGATGAAGAGGCTTGGGATAAACTGAATGATTTACTTTGATAGGTAAAAGTAAAACAGGTAAAAGAGCAGTAAAGGTCAAAACAAAGCATTCAAAGATTAAAAGTAAAGCAGAGATAGAGTTTAAAGAGTATGAGATGAAAGACACTAAACAAAAAAAGAGATAAAGCAGCAAAATGTCACTGAAAGCAAACAACAAAGCCAAATAAGCAAGGAAAGCTTGCATTAGTTAGATAGTTGTCTCTATCTTCTTACATGAAGATATTTCATTTTCTTGAATAATTCCTAAATCACTTTTAGGATATTTTGTAGTGGTTTTTGTATAAATACTTCATAATTTGAAGTATTAAGGTGTGGATTTCTAAATATTTCTATAGTTGAACTCATCTACAACTTGAGGGTTTATTGTACTTTGATTGTTGATAGATAGGACAAATAATAGAAGAATTTCTTTATAGGATTCATGCGTTGAGCCACTTTAGTGGAGTATATTTCAATTGTTCATGTTCTTTTGTAAGTTATTCCATAAAATTGAATGTTTTTTCTAAATTTTATTGGTATAACAGGGATGTTATTGTAGACTTTGTTTAAGTAAACTTTGTTCCCAATTGTTATTCATTTTTATGTTTTCTTCTGATATTTGGTTTAAAGGATCCTTAATCTCCCTCTAATCCCGATTGACGTCCTGTTCTTTCCATCATTATCTAGTTTAAGGAATCCTTAACTGCTCCTTGATTCCAATTGAAACTCATTTCACCATGTCAGCCCTAAAAAATCTATTGTTGTTGAGTTACCTTGCCCTGTAACACTTCTTTTATAATTGGTTTTTGTTCTATTTTCTTGATATATTGACTCCATATCCCAATGTAAAATATATAAGAACCTATCCATCTAAATCAATAATTCTACCGACAAATCAAAATCAAACCAAATCAACCAAACATAACTAGCCTAAAATCCATTAAAACAAACAAAGTTAAATCACATAGAGAGAACCCTCTCTGAGTTTAGGAAGGCTAGATCCTAAGCTCCAAAGTATTTTTCTAGTTACCTCTGATATTTATTTTTAAGACATTAAACAACCATTGGAAATTTTGGAGTGATAACATAGTGGCAAACATACTGGGAAAATTTAGTCCCTAGTTAAAATCAATCTTAAAGGAAAAAGTTTTCTTCATTTTTTAACATTAAGGTTGTAAAGGGTTGCTTGAAATCATCATTATAAGTTAAAATTCTGGCTTCTAAAATAACTTATTATACTAGGGCTCATCTTGATCCACAACCTGCTACCATTGTTGATGATCCTGATAGAATTTTAAGAAAACCTAAAAAGCTAGAGTCAAGGAAGGGTTAATTAGTTAAACAAATCAAATTCACTTCCTAAAGAGTTATCAAGCTTAGAGGTTATTAAATTTGACGTATCATTTGAGCATTATTTGTTTCAAACCAAATCTGAAAATTCACTCTATGATACTGTAATAGATCCCAATTTTATTCAATTTATTGAATAAAAAAAGGATACTATACATCCTGATTTAGATCAACATGTTTTGGATAATTTTGAAAAACTTGATGAGTTAACCTCGACTTTGATAAGGCATATAAATGAAGCCTATTTTCAATAGTTAGTTGAATTAGCTACCCTAACTGTTGCTACCCCTGAACACTCTATAGTATTTTCAGAAACTGTAAATATAGCCTCATTCAGTACAACCTCACCTATAATATCCACCACAGTTCATTCTACAAATCCATTCATACCTAAACTTCCTCTCCAACCTAATTTCTCAAGTTCATCTTCAAGCAACACTACACCTCCCAGTCAAGCTAAAACTGTAGCCATGGCAGACAGATATGCACCTTTGGCCTTACAAGCTCCTTTACATGCTATGCCATAGGATTAGCAAAGTAAAATTTTGCAGTTTGATGGTACTGGTTAGTATACTGCTCAACAACATGTAAATAAAATGACAAATTATTTTGAATTACATGAAGTTGATGAGGCTGATGTACAAATGAGATTATTTTCACAAATTCTAGCACGAGATGTTAAAAAGTGGTTTAAATCTTTACCTCCTAACCATATTGCTGATCTAGCTGCTTTCCACCAATTCTTCATAAATAGGTGGGAAAGAAAGAAAAACCCCCTCCATGTATTATCTGAACATGAGAACATTAGGAGATCTCCTAGTGAATCTATTCAAGATTACTGTACTAGGTTTAATAACATCTACAATGCAATTACAGTAAATATCAGACCTCCACTAGACTTTTCCCTGATTAAGTTTCTAGATGGTTTTGATGCTGACATGTCCTATCAATTAAGAGAAAAAAATACTCCAACTTTAGAATAGATGCAGAGTGATGTAGTTAGTGTAGAAGCTAACCTATTGGCTAAAAGAGCAAGGATGAGGAATGAGAGGAGGGTTACCATTAAAGAAGAACCATCCAATTCAGATGTTAAGATATATAGTTTAGCTAAAAGTGTAGAAAGGCTAATGGATAGGTTAGAGAATATGGAAAAAAAACCTCAGTGGCAAAATCAACAAGGACCCTAAATTAGGAACCCCAACTTTCGAAAAAATCCTAACACTAGAAAATCAAGAGAAGTTGCACCCGATCAATAGGTTAGACCACCTTTCCAGGAAAACTATTCTGAAAGTCCACAACAACATGAAGAAGACCAAGACACCCAGATAAACTTAATGGGAGTAAACAATGAGGATTCCATTTTTCTTACTCAGGAAGAATAGGAATTGTACATGTTACAACAATTACAATTAGAATCTGGAGAGTCCTTTGACTACAAACAAGGCTATGAATCTTCTATCTATGAAGTTCATAAACAATCGAGCCTAAAAAAGAACATATAAGTTCCTCCTAAGAAATCATCCCAAACCCAAACTAAGAAAATAGTAGAAGCCCCTGTGACCAAGATCCTACAAATTTTGCCTAGAGGAGCTGAGGAGGCATCCAACCCAAAGATTGTGGGCATAAGAACAATTGAAACTCAAACTTCACCTACACCTCAAACTTGAAATGCAACTTAAATTGTTTCAAACAATAAAATTGAAAAGAAAACAATTGGCACACAAACTGAATTACCAAGTGCTAGTAAAGAAAACAAAAACACAAACCACAATTGCTAAGGATGAAATCATTGAATTAGGCAAAACTCAAATACCATTCAATATCAAAATTTAGTTAGCCAAATTGAAAATACTAGTTTCCTTAACAGAGCTAGTAAAAAATGAATCATACAAAGCACAAAATACTGAAACACTAAACATAGATGAAGGCAGGGATGTTGTAAACCTTAATGATGATCAACCGAAATTGTTATTTGGTCTAGAAGTAAATGGAAAAAATCAACAAGGGGGTATCCCTCCATTCTATATTAGCTTAAGTTTTCATGGTAAAATCTTACATAACGTTATGTTAGATTCAGGAGCATCTCATAACCTAATGCCTAAAGCAGTCATGGAAAGGTTAAATTTGGACATCACTAGACCCTACAAGGACAAATTTTCCTTTGATTCTAGTCAAGTCAAATTTCTTGGCCAGATAAAATATCTATGTGTAACTCTAGTCTAGTGCCTAGCAAAGAGTATTGTTATGAACATAGTAGTTGTTGATATCCCACTTAAGTATGGTATGTTTTTATCTCGCTCATGGGGAGCAAAGTTATAAGGGTCACTACAATTAGACATGTCATATGCTACCATTTCTGTATTTGGTCAGCAAAGAAAGATTTACAGAGAAACCTTGATGAAATACATGGTAAGTAGTTCAGAAAGACCACAGAATTACCCTATTTATTCCATGCATTCTGATTTGGACTCATTTATCTTATATACTTTACACAATGACAAAGATAAAAATCGCAACCATAGAAGAAAAACACAAAGAATCTAATAGAGAAAACATAACACATGAGTCTCTATGGCATTTAGATTTTGATGGATTTGTAAATAGATTAGGAGAAGGAGCTGGTGTATGGATTTACAATTTAGAGAATGATCATTTAGAAGGACATGCCTTTAGATTGAATTTCAAATGCACTAACAACATGGTAGAATATGAAGCATTAGTCTCAGGCCTTCAAATCATAAGAAAACTTGGAGCTAAAAGAGTTTCCATCATGGGAGACTCAAAACTCATTATAAAATAGGTCAAGGGAGAGTACATTACCAACAACCCTAGAGTTAGCTGCTACAGAGAAACCATCTTAGACATGATAAATTGTTTCCTTGAGACTGACTTTGTTGTTATTCCAAGAAAGCAAAATATGCAAGCTTATAGCTTAGCCACTTTTGCTAGCACATGCAAGTTGTCCTTCCAACCAAATCATCAATACACAACTAAGGTAATAGATAGGCCAACCATACCTGATAATTTAAAGTATTGGAAAATTTTCTCACATGACAAGCAAATTCATGATTTTATGATTTATGAAGGAGAATTTCGAAATGGTAATATAGACACTGACTATACATTAGATTATACCACAAATAATGAAATATATGTAAATGATGTAAATAAGTTAGAACTAACTAAATTCAGTAAACTAGAGATAGATCAATTAGAAACTGTAGAAATTGAGGAATTAATCAAAGATGAATCAAAAGTTTTAAACCTCAAAGAAAGCTTTTTTCCTAAGGGATTAGCCCCACTAGAAGACATCTTTGACTTCAATGATGTAGCTATAAAACCTAAAATGTAGCCTCTAAGGTCAGATATAGAGGAATGCAACCTAGGGACAGAGGAAAATCCTAAGCTCATCATGATATCTAAGACATTAGCCCCAGATGGATCAATTAGAAACTGTAGAAATTGAGGAATTAATCAATGATGAATCAAAAGATTTAAACCTCAAAGAAAGCTTTTTTCCTAAGGGATTAGCCCCACTAGAAGACATCTTTGACTTCAATGATGTAGCTATAAAACCTAAAATGTAGCCTCTAAGGTCAGATATAGAGGAATGCAACCTAGGGACAGAGGAAAATCCTAAGCTCATCATGATATCTAAGACATTAGCCCCAGATGGATCAATTAGAAACTATAGAAATTGAGGAATTAATCAATGATGAATCAAAAGATTTAAACCTCAAAGAAAGCTTTTTTCCTAAGGGATTAGCCCCACTAGAAGACATCTTTGACTTCAATGATGTAGCTATAAAACCTAAAATGTAGCCTCTAAGGTCAGATATAGAGGAATGCAACCTAGGGACAGAGGAAAATCCTAAGCTCATCATGATATCTAAGACATTACCCCCAGATGAAAAGTTGAAATACATTATCTTGTTTAAAGAATTTCAAGATTTCTTTTCCTGGAGTTATGAACCCCAAGTCTTATGACACTAGCACTATTCAGCATAAAATACCCATCAAAGAAAATCAGAAGCCCTTTAAACAAAAATTAGGGAGAATTAACCTTATTCTTATGCCATTAATAGAAAAAGAAGTTAAGAGGATGTATGATGCTCAGATCATAGCGCCCATTAGATATTCTAATTGGGTCTCTAATTTAGTCCCCACTAGAAATAAAACAAGAGAAATCAGAATTTGTGTTGATTTCAGAAACTTGAACAAAGTACCATTGAAGGATAACTATCCCCTCCCTAAAACAGATAACATCCTCCAAAGGGTGGTAGGGTCATCAAAAATTTCATTACTTGATGGATTCTCTGGTTACAATCAAACCTTAATCCAACCTGAAGATCAAGCAAAGACTGCATTCACAACTCCCTAGGGAACTTTCATGTACTTGAAAATGCCCTTTGGAGTGATGAATGTTGGAGAAACATTCCAAAGAGAAATGGACATAGCCTTTGCAAAACAAATCCATGAGTTTTTGGTCATTTACCTAGATGATATCACAGTATTTTCCAAGTCAGATAATGAACATCTAGATCATCTAAGGAAGGTATTCATGAAATGCAGAAAGTTTGGCATATCCTTAAATCCTAAAAAATCACTTTTGGATTAGAAGAAGGAAAACTCCTATGACACATAATTTCAAAAGTGGGTATTAAAATTGATCTAGCTAGAATAGAAGAAATCCTAAACATCAGTCATCCTAGGAACATTAAAGAATTTCAATCATTCTTAGGTAAGATAATTTTTCTTAGAAGATTCACTTCTAACTTAGCAGAACTAATTAGATATTTGAATAACATATTAAAAAAGGATTCAACACTTAAGTGGACAGTAGAGGCTAAGCAATCTTTTGAAGTAATCAAAGAAGCCCTTACTAAAACACTTGTCCTCATAAGTCCTAATTTTAACAAAGATATCATAATTTTTTCATTTGCTTCGAAACAGACCATTGCAGTAGTCTTGTTGCAAAAGAATGATGAGGTTTATGAACAACCCATCACTTTTTTCATAAAGGCTTTGAGAGATGCTATAGGAAAGTATAATATAATGGAAAAACAAGCCCTTGCTTTAGTGAAAGCCATAAAAGATTTTAGGGTATATATTCTATACTCTCACATAATAGCATATGTTCCAAACTTAGTGGTAAAGGACATTCTAACTCAGGATGGGCCTGATGGAAAAAGGGGCAAATGTATTGCCACCATACTAGAATATGACATTTAAATCAAGCTTACAAAATTGATTAAAGGCCAAGGTCTAGCCAAGCTCATGGCTGAATCGAATTGTTGAGCCTTAGACATAAATTTCATTGCTGCCATAGATGATAAGGAAGAGATGATGACTCCACAAATCAATGAAGCTTTCATAGATTCAACCTAGTATGCAGACACTATTTTCATTTTACTCAACCTACAAGCTCCTCATGTTTTACCTAGAACTAAAAGTAGATACCTAAAAATGAAAACAATGAAATATTGTATCTTAGACAATGTTTTATTTTCGAAAGATAATGGTGGCATTGTGTTAAATTGTTTATTAGAAGATGAAGCTGGCAAAGTCATGCAGGAATTTCATGTAGGGGATTATGGGGGACACCTATACTGGAAAAAAAATGTTGATAAGATTTTAAGGGCAGGTTTTTACTGGCCCACCCTTTTTGCAGATGTCAGAAAATATGTGACCTCCTGTCACAAATTCCAAATATTTGAAGGCAAGAAGAAACTCTTACCATTACCCCTCAAACCTATCTCAACAAAAATGCCTTTCCAACAATAGGGTTTAGACTTCATTGGGGAAATTCACCCACCCTCCTCAGCCCAACATAAATGGATTCTGACAGCCACTGACTACTTTACTAAGTGGATAGAAGTCATCCCTTCTAGACAAGCCATAGATTCTGTCATCATTTCATTCCTTGAGAAAAACATCCTTTCTAGATTTGGATACCCACAAAAGCTCATTTCTGATAATGCAACTGCTTTCAAATCCAAGAAAATGGTTGATTTCTATAACAAATACCACATCACCCTTGGCCATTCCACTAGCTATTACCCTTAAGGTAATGGACTAGCAAAATCTTCAAACAAAAGCCTAGTCAACATCATCAAGAAGCTATTAGAAGATAACAAGAAAACCTGGAACAAGAAGCTGGTGAATGCCCTATGGGCAGACATGCTTACTACTAACAAATCTATTGGTACATCTCACTATCAATTGGTATATGGGATGGATGTTGCTTTTCCATCCTCATTAGGATTACCCATGATGAAAATGATTCAAGAGCTGCAAGTAGAAGCAAATGACATCCAAAGGAGGATAAACCAAAAAATTCATTTGCAGCAAACCAGGGAAGAAGTTTATATCAAATCCCAAGTAATTCAAGAAAAAATCAAGAATGTTTTTGATAAGAAAACTAAAGCAGAGGATTTCTACATAGGTGATCAACTACTAAAATGGGATACCAGAAGGGAGGACAAAGGGAAACATGGGAAATTTGACTTTCTCTAGAACGATCGATATGTTATTTATGGTTACAATGGCAATAGTGCATTTTTCTTGAAAGAATTAGATGGCAGAGACTTACAAGGTGGACTAGTCAATGTTCAAATGTTGAAGCGCTATTTTCCACCAGATTAATCAGTAGTTCATTAGCTCTATTCACTATAAATACCATAGAAACGTTTAGGTTGGAGTGGATGATTATCTTCTAAAGTTAAAGCCTGAAAAGGAAATGTTAAGCTTTAAAAGGTATAACATCATATGTTTGAACAATGGAGAGCACAAAAGTAGTTCCAAGTAAAGCACAGTCAAATTTCCTAGGCCACTAATTAGAAAGTTCTTGACCTCTCACATGAAGATGCCATCCTCAAGTGGAGCCACTGTTAGATTCCTATAATAGGTTTCATAATTTTGAATTGACTATGTAAAGTATCATAATATTGTACATACTTTTGCTTTCTGCAAAAAGTTTTCCCATATTAAAAAATGTAAAGAGGATAAGTCCTAAAAGAAAAATCAAAGGACTAAAGGAAAAGGATCAAGAAAGAAGATAAAATATGAACCCCACCAAAAAGAGATAAAAATAGATCATGAAAGTGTGCACATTCACATGCCACTAATCTTAGTTTACTTTTTGCAAATAAGATTGTGTGCAGCTTGTCAAAATGCCACAATCCATAATGATCAAATAGTTTAATCTTGATTCATTCATGCTTTAAATTTCATGTTGATAGATAGAGAATAAAGATCTAGCCAAGCTATTTAATCTTGGCAGATCAATAGTTAGGTAGAGAATAATAGTGAGCTCATCAGTTTAATCGAAGCCATTGGAAGTTATAATATTAGAATTAGATAATTTGATTATCAAAGAAAAATAAAGGGTCGGCAAGCTCAATGCACCCAATAAATGAAGAAAAAATGTTAAGGCAAATGATGGGTAGGAAGAAGCAGTTTTCACAAGGCATGGAGAGCATAAATTGGTTCATTTCATATTACTAATTTCCTTCCAAAATCATTTCCCCTTGTAAAAATATGTCTTCCCTTCATTTTAACCTTTTCTCCTTACTTCACTTATTTTCCCTTACTAAAACCTTTTTCCCTAGTTAAAAGAGCATGTTTTCATTAGAAAAGTAAATTTCCCTTTACTAATTCCCCTTTTCAATTAAACATGTAAGAACCCACTTAACCTAAGTTCGAAAGGTTTTAAAAATGTATCGGGCCCCATTGAAAAACTTTACACAATATTGTTTTTTAACTCGTTACTATATTATTAACTCTCGCATACATATTTTCCCAACCCCATTTTTCATTACTTCCCCCACTAATTAACCCAAGTCCCCCACTTCTGTTTAAATACCCATCACATCACTTATCCCTAGGCCCCACCTATCAAATCCCCGACTCACCTCTCCTATTCGCCTATCCATCGTATCTTTATTCCTCAGATCCAACGGTCACCAATCCATTTCGCACCCCCCGATGTCCGACAATTAAAGTTTTCAAAAGGATGTGAAATGGGTGGTTTCGTAACCCCGCTCCCTTGCTATGTGGCAGCTTTATAATGTATCGCATCCTCCAATCCAAAACAACTAACCCGCTTTTCACCATGCAATAACTGCCAGTCCATCGTCTGAGTTGTATGATGAAACCACCCTGCCATTTGAATTTAACCCTGTGCCATATGTTTAACCACTATTGGTTAAAACCAATAAACCTACCTTTTACCATCTTTTCACCATTATTTTGTTGACATTTGCGAAAAAGAGCCTCTATCAATGTATTCTTGAACCAAAAAAGCTCTGCCGACCTATTTTCAAGAGATTTCAAACCAGAAATCAAGCTTTTCACCACCAAGAGACAATGCCGACTCAGCCTGAAGCTTTATAAAGGCTATTGAAGCCTATTTCGCTGCCAGAAAGCCTCAGTTGCTTCCAGAACCCCTTCTAGATACCAAAATCTTGATTTTCTAAGTATTCCTAAGTGCAGAGGCTTGTGCTCAAGAAAGGAAGTAATAACTGCTAAATTGAACAAATTACATGGCCTCCGAGAGTATTTCAAATGTCAACCCCCTACAACCACCTTTAGTTGTTGTTGAACATAACCTCCTTGCTAACAAAGACTTCAAAATCAGTAATATGGTCACCGATTTCAACCTCCTTGAGCTCCACTGCTAGAGACATGATAAATTCATAGACTAGGCTCATGATATCCACCTCTAGTATTTAAACCTACCCAAGTATATCTTCCCACAAATCTTCCAATTTCCAGAAATCATCAGGCTCTGTCAAGTTAATTATTTGCCCAGTGAAAGAGCCCTAGTAACCCCTAGCAAAGATATTTTGTTCACAATTACTACAAAATCAATAAACCAGATGTTGCAAATTCAACCTAAGCCTATGAAGCGCCTTTGTCAATTGAAATCCTCATTGAGTTATATCTAAAGCTAGACTTTCCTAAGAGGTCTCAAGTCTTCCAAACATTCCTCCCTAAAACAACTCAAATTCCTAAAAATAACCCACCCTACTCTCCTTCTATGTTCCCAGAACAAACCAGGAAAATTGTGACCATGTTGTCTTGTATATTAGGATACTTTACTGATGAGCATGTAGATGAATCCATACTGGGTTTCCTCTCTATCTTTAGCCTAGACTAGCCTCCAGCTATAACATTTAACTTTGCTCAATACCTATCAGATTCTATCCATGATCAATTAGTTAAATTACCTTAAGAAAGTGTGTTCAAGTATTCATCTATTTTATTTCATATGTTCTTATACTTCCAATCTGAAAGGTTTGCAGTAAGCCTCCAAAAACTGGACACTGAGGGTAACCCACAATCAGTTGTCTTTTGGACATCCCTAATCAGAAAAGATTTCACAGAGTTTACTTACAAGGACTTCATTGACTCCTTTATTCATCAAGTTGCCAACATGCTAAGCAGTAGCAGTCAACCTAGGATTAATGAAGAAATGAAGAAAATATTACAGTTGTTAGAGCACAGTGGAATAGGAGACTAGTATTTGTACTAGAACCACACTGAAATCAGGGTGTATGGATGTCAACTCACTCCTTACAAACTGCCCAAATACCTTCCCCCGAGGTTATTTGCATTAGAATATATCAGGCAGATCCTAAATTCAGATGAGGTTAATTTTCTATAAGCCAAGAAGAAAACACAGTTCAAAATCAAGAACTAAATTGGTCCTTTCATTATCAACAATAGAAATGCTGGTCAAAAAGCATATAAGTGTTTACAGGAATTCAAGTTTAGTGATAGTTTCAAATGGAAGTATGATCCCTTAGAATTTATCATGAAGTTAAGAACCAAGTTTAAATTAACTCCTTTTGTCCATGATTCCAAACTAGAGATTGAGAAGTACTCCAACTAGTTAGAGTGGTTGGAGGGCACTTTGAAAGAGGTGGAGAAACCAGTTGAAATAACTCTTGTCCTACAGACTCCAGCCCTACAAGATAGGAATTCCAAGAGACCAAGAGAAGAAGGTTCATATTCAACTCAAACCACTACTGAAACTAAGTTCTAACTAATGTACAGGAAGAAGCCCAAGCCAAATCCTGTAAATGAGTAGGAAGAGATAGTTGAGACAATTGAAGTCATTAATGCAGATTTAGTGGTTAAAGAAAGTGCACCTCCAACAATTTCAAAGGAAACTCATCAGCCTTCAACCTCTAATACTTAGATTATTCATAAGCAGCATAGTGTTGAAGTCTCTTCATCAAGAAAACTAGTGGATAAAGAAAAAGACATAAGGGAGAAATACAAAGAAATCAAATTCAGAAATGAAGCATTGAAAGCTGAAGCCAATGCCCAATATATGAAACAGACTCCTAGTGATCAGAATAGATTATTTTTAGTTTTCGACTACAAAACTACAAATATGCAGATGACCTTTCTACAGCCACTGATACAAGGCCCAAAAACAACAACAGATTACAAAAAGATGGAATTTGAAGTTTTTTCCAAGGATGTTCATCCTATAGATCAAATTGAGTTTCATAAGCAAGCAAGAGAAATGCTATACTCAACTATTACCAACAAAGCTATGAGTGTACAAAAACTACAAAATTCTCAAGAGAATATCAAAGCACAGTTAAAACTAGAGAAGACATCCTCAAAAGAAAACGATAACAAAATCAAAACACTTGAATAATTGCTCATGAGGATTAGGTATGATCCTAAGAACATCAAAGCAACTGAAGAGATTATAAAAAATAATAATGAAGACATTGTTGCATTGAGGAAGCAGCTGAAATTACCTCCTACTAAACATCCACAAGCAAAAGACGTTTTGGAGAATGAAGGCCAAAAAGATGAACTGACAAAACTCATCATTCAGTTGACAACTCAACTGAAAGAAATGGAGAATGAGATGGAAAAATTGGTGTAGGGAAAGAAGGTTAGCATGGAAGTAGTTACTGTCATTGCCATTCCTACAGTTACTATAGCAACTCCATCTACTTCATCAGCTCCATTACCAACAACACTTAGGGTTACTACATCTGCCACTACATCAACAACAAATTCAACAACACTAGCAGCTCATCCCAATGATGAAGCAGATAAATTGATTAAAGCCATGCAGGATATGTCCATCCAAACAAATGAAATAAATATACTTAAATAATAAATAAAAATTCTAGAGGATGAAAAGAAGCTAGTTCAAATCATGCATAAATATGAAACACAGAAGTCAAACATATTGAATGAAAGGTTACATAAGTTAGAGAAAGAATTGACACTGAAAGAGCCACTAGCCCAAGAAAAGCAACAATTATGGGCCAATATCATTAACTCTATTAATGATATTTGGCCATCCATCCAAGTTATCTTTGAGCAGATAGATTTGATCAAGGAAGCAAGTGAGGCAATTCAAAAGGTAAGAGCAGAACTTGGAAAGAAACCGGGGGAAGCCTCTAGGGTAATCCAGTTCCTAAATTCGAAAAACAAGTATGAATTGCAGGAGCTTAGAATAAGTGACAGAACAGAGACCATAGTAGAATTGAAATAATCACCAAAAGAAATCTGATGATACATGTTGAGGAGAAATGTCAAAACATGCAACTCGCAGTAGAGAGGTTCATAGTCAAATTTGATGGTTTGAGGTAGAAGGGTCTGCCTAATCCTTTGGTGATTAATGACAGGCTGATGAAACATGAAGATTATGACAAGAAAATTAGAGAAGTGGCCAAAGAACAATCCAACAATTCCTCCATGAATGGAATTCCTACAGGAAAAGTGCTCTATCAGACTTTTGAGAATCTCTTTTACCTCCATCATGAGGTAAAACATCTCTTGATAAACAAGCCTAGTTTTGCAAAGTACAAAGAAATTGATGAAATCAATAGAAGAATGGTAAAAATCAAATTACCAGATAAAGAGGCTTGGGATAAACCTAATGATTTACTTTGATAGGTAAACGTAAGACAGGTAAAACAGAAGCAAGGTCAAAATAAAGCATTCAAATATTAAAAGCAAAGCAGAGACAGAGTTTAAAGAGTATCAGATGAAAGACACTAAACAGAAAAAGAGATAAAGCAGCAAAATGTCACTGAAAGCAAACAACAAAGCCAAATAAGCAAGGACAACTTGCATTAGTTAGATAGCTGTCTCTATCTTCTTACATGAAGACATTTCATCTTCTTGAATAATTCCTAAATCAGTTTTAGGATATTTTGTAGTAGTTTTTGTATAAATACTTCATAATTTGAAGTATTGAGGCGTGGATTTCTGAATATTTCTATAGTTGAGCTCATCTACAACCTGAGGGTTTACTGTACTTTTTCAATTGACAGACAAGAGAAATAATAGAAGCATTTCTTTACAGGATTCATGTGTTGAGCCATTTCAGTGTAGTATATTTCAATTGTTCATGTTCTTTTCTAAGTTATTCCATAAACTTGAATGTTTTTTCTAAATTTGAATGGTATAACAGGGATGTTATTGCAAAATTTGTTTAAGTACACTCTATTTTGAACTGTTATTCATTTTTATGTTTTCTTCTGATATCTAGTTTAAAGGATCCTTGATTGCCATCTAATCTAGATTGACCTCCTACATTTTCCTTCATTATCCGGTTTAAGGAATCCTTAACTTCTCCTTGATCCCAATTGAAACTCATTTCACTGTCTCAACCCTAAAATATCTATTGCTGCTCAATTACCTTGCCCTGTAACACTGCTTTTATAATTGGTTTCTGTTTTGTTTTCTTGATATACTGACTCCATAGCCCAATAGAAAATAGACAAGCACCTATCCATCTAAATCAGTAATTCCACCAAAAAATCAAAATCAAACCAAATCAAGCAAGCATAACTAGCCTAAAATCCATTAAAACAAACAAATTTAAATCACATAGAGAGAGCCCTCTCTGAGTTTAGGAAGGCTAGATCCTAATCTCCAAAGTAGGTTGTAGTTACCTCTGATATTTATTTTTAACACATTGAACAACCCTTGGAAATTTTAGAGTGATAACATGAGGTTTCACTGTACTAGACTAACCATTTCCCAAGCAGTGAGAGTCTTGAATCTATTTATGTCTAATCTTAGATATGAACAACGAGATTCAATGAGAAGGGTCCTTAGGTATTTACGAGGTAATTTCTAATATTCCATTCATTAGCATAGTCACATTTTAGGGGACCCACACTCCATGGATGTACATGGTTAATTTATATTTTGATGAGGCAAGGGATGTATATAGAAGTAAATCTATGAGTGCATACATTTTTTGGTTGTTTGGTGAGCTAGTAAGTTGGATGAGTGAGCAACAAGTTGTGGTTACCTTTCCCACTGTAGAGAAAAAGTATATGACAACTATTCAAGCTTGTAAAGAGGTCATTTAGATTATGAATTATATTCAAAAGTAGGGCTCTGTCAAAGAGCTATTACAGTTCAATATGATCATGACCATGTCATTGGTCTGGTTAAAAAATTGGACCTTTCAAGCAAAGACAAGGCATATAGATATCCATTAACATTTCATTAGTGGTGCGGTTGAAAATGGAAAGGTGATACTAAAGAAAGTTGAGACTTTGACTAATTTTTTTGGATGCATTGATACAAATCAATGAGCATAGGAAAATTCAAGTGGTGTTTTGATTGGATGGGCCTTACCTTAGTAATTAGCTCACAATTTAATGCATTCTCCCTTATAGTCCTACAAGGTATATGACAATTGAGATAACATTGGAAGAGGTGTTTCATACACCTTGTAGTCGTGCAATGGGGCAAGGAATAAATGTTGAGGAGTATTAAAGCATAATTATCAAATAGTGGTGGAAAATAAATAGAGATCACTAGTAGGGAATGAATGCTAAGAAAAAATAGTTGGTTAGTTAATTGTCCAGCATGTAGAATTGGAAAATCATAAATAGTTTATGTCTATCTATTGAGTGATAGCCTTGAAGTAAACAACATGTGAGTTTTAGCTTACTACTGTCATACTAACAAAATTTATTTGCAATCTTTATGCTACTCCTAAACTATTTTTTTAAGAGCATGGAGACTCTATAATATATTGTAACTATTCAATTGTTAAATAATACATTGGGTATGATTTTGAATGTAGGGTTTTTCTCATAATATTTTCAGCAAAAAATCTTTGTGTAATAATTTTCTTTTTTTTCTTTTCTCCTTATTACATATAACAATTTATTTAAAAAATTAAATTCTTTCATTAATTAATTAGTGTAAAAAATATATTTTACACTTCTACATCCTTTTATTTTCTAATATTATTAGCTTTCCACTCAATACAACATTACCAAAAACAAAAAAAAATTGAACGTCCCATCATAAATCCCCATACTTGGCCATTAAAATGAGATATCATTACAACTAGCAATTGCATCACATGTTGCAATGGAAACTCGGTAAGGCTGTAGTATGTTATAAGAAATTTTAGAAAGTGGATAAATATTGAAAAGAAATTATTTAATTGGATCATCCATGTGAAGTTTTTTTTTGACTTCTTACTAAAAGAATATTTTTACGAAGTTATGAGAGATATAGGTAAGATTTTTATTAGTATTAAAAATGATGAGGGAAACCATTATGGAGTAATTTACT
This sequence comes from Pinus taeda, assembly GCA_000404065.3. Classification (NCBI taxonomy): domain Eukaryota; kingdom Viridiplantae; phylum Streptophyta; class Pinopsida; order Pinales; family Pinaceae; genus Pinus; species Pinus taeda. The sequence continues at coordinate 101,013 of APFE030500253.1, read as the reverse complement.
ATGTTTTTGACTCGTGATTACATCATTTGCTTGTATACTAAGTAATAATAAGGTTAGAAGGAAATCATAAATGTGGGCACATGACTGTTGTGGCCCATGGTCTTAGTGCGTGTTGATTATATGTGATGAAGTTGTTAAAATCTTGAGGATTCTCTATTGTAATATTCCTGAATTGAGTGGAGGGCTCACTTTCGGTAGTTTGGCTTCTTTTAAGCCATTACAAATAGTAGATATATTATTCAATTTTCTCATAAAGGATTCCAGGGTAAAATATGTTGTTCATGTATTTTTAATTGTTTGTGTTATCATGTATTATAAAATGCATTTATTTCTATCTCATTACTCGACACTTGTCAATATTTGTTAAACACCGATAAGGATCAATTCTCATTAAAAAAAATTGCATCTCAAATTCGATCTCTCTAAAAATTCGGTAAAAAAACAAAAGAAATAATTTATTAATATAAAACTTTAAAATATTGTAGAAACAATTTATCAAAAACACAAATTAATACAAAGATATTATCATCATAATATTAAAGTCACTATTCATTGTATAAAAAAAAATTAAAATATTTTTCTTTTAATTATTGACAAAATCCTATAAGTACACAAGCTCATCTAACCATTTGAAAGTCCTAGCATCACATTAACAATAAAGCATCAGTCAAGCGAGATAAGGGGCTCAGCGTTCATGTTGACACATCTCAGATTCCATATCCATTTTCTAAGGGAGATAAGGGGCTCAGCCTTCAAGTTGACACATCTTAGATTCCATATCCATTTTCTAAGGGAGATAAGGGGCTCATCCTTCAGGTTGACACATCTCAAACTCCAGATCCATTTTCTTTTATGTTCGTTTTCTCTTGAGCCTTCAAAATAACAAGAAAATGAGAAAATTAATTTATTGTGTTAACTGGCATTTGTTAAACATAGATAAAGATCGAATCTCTTTTCACTATAACTTTAAAAAAAAAAATTGCATCTCGAAAGAAAGATTTGATCCCCTAAAAACTTGGTAAAAAAAAAGAAAAAAATGATTTATTAATAAAATAATTTAAAGTATTGTAAAAATAATTTACCAAAGACACAAATTAATACAAAGATATTATTATCCTAATATTAAAATCCATATTTATACTGGATGAATATAGTAAATATGCATCAGAAGACGTGCTATTTACCATGAAGAAAAATAGAAATATATTTTTCTCCACAACTTTCTATTAAATACTACTACAAGGAAAACTATGAAATATCACCATATCTTAAGAAATCAAGACTAGAATTCACTATGAAGATATCCATTATGCTAAAAGGAAAGCTATGGAAAATCTAGTTGAGAGTTCTTATTCTTAATGTACACTGAAACGAATACTGCAGACATCAATTGAGGAAGCCACGCCTAAAACCCTATTCGGGGGTTAAAGTGGCTATAAAATGAAATAAAAATAGCCATTGAAGCTGTTTACACTAACGCTCTTTACACACTTCTGTATCTGGATAAAGATTGCCTAATTCAAGGTGAAGGTAAACAACTGAATAGCTATCTATATCAATAAAAATATCCATTGAAGCTGTTTACACTGAAGCTCTTTACACACTTCCGTATCTGGATAAAGCTTGCCTAATTCAAGGTGAAGGTAAACAACTGAATAGCTATCTATATCAATTTGGATAGGGATACCTAAGAAATTATTATTTAAACGAAAAATAAATAAATATCAAGATATATTTAAAACATGTATTATATTTATTAAAATAAATTGATTATGTCAAAAAAATATGTTAAACCCCATTAATAATGAATTGGTTATAAAAACATAACCATCAAAATGGTATGCCAGACTCTGTGATGGGAGGTCATCGTGCTCAACGAAGTCACGAAGTGAAGTAATAGTGAAGTAATTCTTTACATATGGTACAACAATTGACCTGTTTTTATTTGACCAGGATAAAATACTTTTTCTAAACTAACTAATACCAGCCATGACGGGTTTCAACCACTGTGATGGGTCTCGATTGCTTTCCTCCATGACCATCCCACAAGCTATGAAAGTCCAGAGGAGTTGATTTATGCATGATGAATTTGCTTATATGAAAAGCAAACACATTCAAATATATACTCATTGTTGATTTATGCAGGATGAATATAGTGAATATGCATCAGAAAACATGTGTTGTTTACCATGAAGAACAATAGAAATATATTTTTGGGTCCCTGGAACAGTAGAATGTTCACCCTACATGTAATCTTAAGTTAAAGATGACAGAGAAAGCGCAGTAAAAGAATTATTGGACAGGCTACCCAGGGGGCATGGAGCTGAGTGGGAACGCTACATATTTTAATAAAAAGGGCGTGAAAGTTTCCTCTGAGCCAGTGTTGCATGTAAAGAATCTTTCGCCTAATGCTATTCTGCCATCTAGAAGTTCTTCTTTGGTCGCTGGGTATGATCTATCTAGTGCGACTTCTTGTGTGGTGCCTATCCAAAGGAAGGACCTGGTACCAATAGATTTTTCCATTTCCATACCTGAAAGCACATATGCTTGTATAACTCCTAGGCTCGGGCTTTGCTTGGAAGCACTCGATAGACGTTGGCGCTGGTGTCATAGATGCAGATTACCGTGGTCTAGTGAGTGTTGTTCTCTTCAATCACTTTGATCAGGGTTTTGAGATTAATGCTTGAGATCATATTGCTCAGTTAATTATTGAGAAAATTCTCACCCCGCAGGTTCTGGAAGTGGAGGATTTGGGTCCCTGGAATAGTAGAATGTTTACCCTACATGTAATCTTAAGTTAAAGATGACAGAGAAAGAGCAGTAAAATAATTATTGGACAGGCTACCCAGGGGGCATGGAGCTGAGTGGGAACGCTACATATTTTAATAAAAAGGGCGTGAAAGTTGCCTCTAAGCCAGTGTTGCATGTAAAGAATCTTTCGCCTAATGCTATTCTGCCGTCTAAAAGTTCTTCTTTGGTCACGGGGTATGATCTATCTAGTGCGACTTCTTGTGTGGTGCTTGCCCAAGGGAAGGCCCTAGCACCAATATATTTGTCATTGCCATACCTGAAAGCACATATGCTCGTATAACTCCTAGGTCCGGGCTTTGCTTGGAAGCACTCGATAGACGTTGGTGCTGGTGTCATAGACACAGATTACCGTGGTCCAATGAGTGTTGTTCTCTTCAATCACTTTGATCAAGGTTTTGAGATTAAGGCTAGAGATCATATTGCTCAGTTAAATATTGAGAAAATTCTCACCCTGCAGGTTCCAGAAGTGGAGGATTTGGGTCCCTGGAATAGTATAATGTTCACCCTACATGTAATCTTAAGTTAAAGATGACAAAGAAAGAGCAGTAAAAGAATTATTGGACAGGCTACCCAAGGGGCATGGAGCTAAGTGATAACGCTACAGATTTTAATAAAAAGGGCGTGAAAGTTGCCTCTGAGCGAGTGTTGCATGGAAAGAATCTTTCACCTAATGCTATTCTGTCGTCTAGAATTTCTTCTTTGGTCGCTAGGTATGATCTATCTAGTGCGACTTCTTGTGTGGTGCCCACCCGAGGGAAGGCCCTGGTACCAATAGACTTGTCCATTGCCATACCTGAAAGCACATATGCTCGTATAACTCCTAGGTTCGGGCTTTGCTTGGAAGCACTCGAAAGACGTTGGTGCTGGTGTCATAGATGCAGATTACCGTGGTCCAGTGAGTGTTGTTCTCTTCAATCACTTTGATCAGGGTTTTGAGATTAAGGCTGGAGATCATATTGCTCAGTTAATTATTGAGAAAATTCTCACCTCACAGGTTCTGGAAGTGGAGGATTTGGATTCCACTTTCAGGGGAGTTTGTGGGTTTGGGTCTACGGGGGTTTAAATGTAATTTTTTGATGACGCTCGTTTATGGTTTTTAACTCTTCACCCCTGTTTAGAAGGCCATGTATAGGCAAAAATTGCTTCCATATTATCTCATTTTTGTAAAATGGATGGCAATTGGAATACCTATGAGAAACTCTTTGTTCTTTCTTCATTAATAAATCTGGAAAATGATTTCTGTACAAGGAATTAGTGTTTTTGGAAGAGGCACAGGGCATAACACTTTCGAAGTTTTTACCTCATCCTGCTTTCATGACTCTTTTCAAGAAACAGATAGACTCTGTCTTTAAGATAAGTAGAACCTTAACATTTTTCAATAGGTAGTCACAGTTGGATGCATTGCCTCGACATTTTTATGATTCTGCTGAGGCAAGGGTTTAGTTTATGAAAGTGATGGATGCCATTAAAGGTATCTTGAACATGATTACTTTGATGGGTGAATTTGAGGATTACGAGGATGAACTTGAAATGCATTGCGCTCCTTGCTTAAGCTGGAAATTCAAGAGTTTTTTTTGTGATCTGTTGAGAGAGAGAAGCATCAGGAAATAATTTCCTGTATGAGGAATTAGTGTTATTGGAAAAGGCACAAGGCATAATACTTCGAACTTTTTACCTCATCCTGCTTTCATGACTTTGTGAAGACACATATAGAATATGTCTTTGAGATAAGCAAAAACTTAAACGTTAATGTTTACTAGTATCTAGACAAAGTCATATGTCATGTGATAGATATTCAAACAGAAAGATACCCCAAGCTTCAGTCCGCTTCAAGGAAACCTTTTCCAGCTCTCATAGAGAGAAAAAAACATGAATGCATTCAGTACATTGAAGAGATGTGATTAAGGAACCTGAAGCCTCACAATTTTCTCCATCATCCAAGGTTGGCTCCATTTCACTCTTTATTTCAGAAATTCACTCCTTCCTTAACTGACCAACTTCCTATAAAATACTACTACAAGGCATTTAACTATGAAATATCACCATATCTTAAGAAATCATGACCATAATTCACTATGAATATATCCACTATGCTACCAAGGAAAACTATGGGATAATCCAATTCGCTTAGAGTTCTTCTTATTCTTAATGTACACTGAATAATTTTCTTTCAATAATTGACAAATTCCTATAAGTACACAATATCATTTAACTATTTCAAAGTCTTAGCATCACATTAATAATAAAATTCCTATAAGTACACAATATCATTTAACTATTTCAAAGTCTTAGCATCACATTAATAATAAAGCATCAGTCCAAGGTCTGACTAAGGGAGGTAAGGGGCTCAGCCTTTAGGTTTACAAATCCAGATCCATTTTCTTCTCTGTTTGAGCCTTCAAAATAACAAGAAAATGAGAAAATTAATTTATTACTATAAAACTTTAAAATATTGTAGAAATAATTTATCAAAAACACAAATTAATACAAAGATATTACTATCCTAATATGAAACATCATATTTCATTGTATATAAAAAAACCAAAAAAAAAAAATTAATAATTGACAATTTCTTATAAGTACACAAGTTCATTTAACCATTTGAAATTCCTAGCATCACATTAACAATAAAGCATCAGTCCAAGGTCTGACTAAGGGAGGTCAAGGACTCAGTCTTCAGGTTGACATATCTCAAACTCCAGATCCATTTTCTTCTCTGTTCGCTTTCTCTTGAGCCTCTCTTTCCTTTCATCATCCTCCTTATCAATAAATCTGGCAAATTTGGAGAGTTTAGAGGTAGTCCAAGCTCACATTTTTCATGCGCATTGATCTCCATTGGTTTTGTTTTGCAGGTGGGAAACGACTCTTATTGATGTTCAATGGAGCCCATCTCCCCATCCACTTGTTTAACACTTGTTTGATAAGATGGGAAAACAAAATTTTGATCACAAATTTATTAATAAAAAAAAACCAAAAACAATAATTAACTGTCATTCCTAGTCAAATAACTATTATATTATATATAATAGCAATAAATTACAAAAACAATATCTACATTATATTGTCTAGGGTACCCAGTATGCTAAAGTAAACTAATTAAACAACTGGATGTTTTGAAATATCATCCCATCTCTTATTAAAGCATTTCAAGTTTCAAAATAGACCTGTAAATAAATATGATTATCATTTTATTTTTTTACTGAAAACAAATTTAAATTGCTATCGAGGTATTGAAAGTGTTATCAAATTGAAATCCTTGCTATCGAGGTATTGAAAGTGTCATCAAATGAAAATCCTTGCCTATAAAATACTATTAATATGAAGTATTACCATCTTAAGAAATCATGACCAGAATTCTTGTCTACAGGAATCCCGACGACATCAAAGGAGGAATCCACGCCTAAACCCCTATTCCTGAATATTATTTCCTGAATTTTACTCCTTAATTGACTGGCCAACATGTGTTATTTACCATGAAGAACAATAGAAATATATTTTTGGGTCCCTGGAACAGTAGAATGTTCCCCCTACATGTAACCTTAAGTTAAAGATGACAGAGAAAGCGCACTCGATAGACGTTGGTGCTCGTGTCATAGATGCAGATTACCGTGGTCCACTGAGTGTTGTTCTCTTCAATCACTTTGATCAGGGTTTTGAGATTAAGGCTAGAGATCATATTGCTCAGCTAATTATTGAGAAAATTCTCACCCTGCAGGTTCTGGAAGTGGAGGATTTGGGTCCCTGGAATAGTATAATGTTCACCCTACATGTAATCTTAAGTTAAAGATGACAAAGAAAGAGCAGTAAAAGAATTATTGGATAGGCTACCCAGGGGGCATGGAGCTAAGTGGGAACGCTACATATTTTAATAAAAAGGGCATGAAAGTTGCCTTTGAGCCAGTGTTGCATGGAAAGAATCTTTCGCCTAATGCTATTTTGCCGTCTAGAAGTTCTTCTTTGGTCGCTGGGTATGATCTATCTAGTGCGACTTCTTGTGTGGTGCCTGCCCGAGGGAAGGCCCTAGTACCAATTTAGCTGTAGGCAGTTATCATACTGGCTCTCCTAGTGGACATAAATTCCGCCTGCTTGGCAAAATCAGGCATCACTTCTTTCAGTCCATCGGATTTACAAAATCGATCCATCCATGCGCTCAACAATGGCATTTTCTCTGGATCTATTAAAACGCTATCGGTAGCCTTCTCGAGGCCTTTGATAATCGCTGACAAACCACCCAATGCGATGTCAAGCAAGCCGATCTGATCCCCTCCAAAATACGGTTTTCCTGCGAAGCACTAGTTATTGAATAGAAAAATAATATTTTTAACTTTCGAAGACACAAATAGTAGATAAGGAAAGGATCGATGAGATACGAATGCAGACGATTACTAAGAACGAACTAAATTACCTTATCGTCTACAAAGGCAGCCCAGAAACAAGCAATTGCTCGGCCATATGGATCTTTGGGAATTCTTACGAATAGGGTTCGATTTCAGCAGCAGCTCGCTCTTAGCTCTGAGATTCTCTTCTGTGAACTGGTAATCGATACCTTTAAGAGCAAGTGCTATGCGAACCCGCACAATGAAGGGACTCAGAGTCATACCGAACCGCTTTACCTGCCCCTTTTCTCCCCATTTTTTTATTTCAGTGTTATTTTAGTTTTCGATCAACGATCAAAATTCGTTCAATCGTCTAACACCACAAATCCATGGTGAACAATAGGACACGACAGCGGCTGGGGCAATTCATTTCAAAGGGAAACGCCTTACGGCATAAAAATACATTTAACCTCTCATCATTATTCCTTTCAACATTACCCAAAGACTTTCTAGATCATCTCATCATTATTCTTGTGTTATCACGGGATGTGATGGGTTAAACTAGGTAACTATAAAGCCCTATGCTGTTTTAATTCTCTAACTTATTGTGTGTAAGGGAAGCAGTGAACCAAAAAAAATGTTCAGATTATTAGGTTTCAGGAACGGACATATGACTCGAGCTTACTTCAAATTATTAACTTTTATGTTTGGAAATATGAGTGGGTGTTTGCTTGCAAAGTTTTCTTTTGTCTTTTGTTGGAGACGAGTGAAGTTCAGTACTCATCTTTCACACCGGCTGACTGAATGAAAGTTCAACGACAGAATGTAAGCGGTGCGCGGTGATTGGGCAAAAATGTGGAATGTGTGAAACAAAAAATGACAAGTCAATATGGACTTCAATCATTAACTTTTTAATGACTGGAAATTTGAACGTACCGGTAGAATTTGGTATCTGTTCATAAAGTTTAATTTTGTCTCTAGAATCACCGGGTTCGATAGTCTAGGGTTTATGCTTTCACGGTTTCTTTTTGTCTTCATATAACCAACCTCTCTAGTCTATGTAGTCGATGATAGGAAAGTAAAATATTTATTATACAATGCATCGAGACGCTATTGTTGCTCCTTGGTAGTAGAAGGTGGAGGGAGGAAAAGCCAACCGATGCATCTTTCTTAACTGCAACTCACTAAAGTGACGTTCATTGACTGAACGCATGCGTTGGTATTTCGGGCCACGTAGTAATGATACTATTGTTTCGTTGACATGTACAACTGAGTGAGTTTTCTATTATTAAAACCATTTAAAAACATTTTTTTTAAATCACAATTTGCTAGTGTATTGTTTTGATTCTTCCCTTTTATTATTTATTGATTTTTATTTTCATTTAGTATTTATTGATTTTTATTTTCATTTAGTTTCGGTGGTATTATTAAAACCATTTAAAAACAATTTTTTTAAATCACAATTTGCTAGTGTATTGTTTTGATTCTTCCCTTTTATTATTTATTTTCATTTAGTTTAGGTGGTTTTATTTTTAGATAGGAAAAAAAATTATATATTTGAATAATTAGCAAATAACAAGGAATGAATAACTTAATAAATTAAAATAATTAATAAAACATTAATTATTATTATAATTATTAATAAGTTCCCAAACCACTCCCCCTTGTTTAAGATAGCCGTCAGTGATTATATATATATTAATATTATACTATATAAATTTCTCTCCTTAGTTAAATTTAACCGTTTTAGATTGACTTTTGCACCTATCTAACTGTCCTCTGAGATCTGCTTTTTCATGTTGTCCTGAAGATGAACCACTCTAACCACACTGGCTGGTTTGAAACGCCTTGACCAAATATTCTCAACGTGATTTTTTCTGAAAAATTTTCATTAACAAGTCATGGATCACAGAAGCTTGAATTAGGTTATAGTTGCTCAGTTGTGGAATTTGAAGTGTATTAGGGGTTTTTGATGATGTGAAATTTATTTGTAGTGTTATAATAATGATTGAAACACTAAAAATTTAACATTTTGCAATACAAAATTTGTCGTATAAAGACGAAAAAATATATATTCCAAGGGAAACTATTGCCTTTGTAAACATTTAAAAAAACATTTATTTATTTAAATTAACTTATTATACCTGCTGCAAGCATGATATTATGGATTTCTTTTCATTTGATTAAATATTACTTTGTTTTTACAAAAAAATTTACAGCTTCTCTATAGTCTAACTTCATAGATTAATATTATTATTTGAATTTATTTTTTTAAACTATGAACTTCTCCATCTCCATCGTTTAACCTTATAAAATAAATTTTATTTTTTTATAATATTTAAATTTATTTATTTACAATATGATTGTTTTATTTCTTATTTTGTAATGATTATTTATGTACACCGGTGATAAAACTCTAACATACGAATCGAGTTTTATGGATAAGTCTCGTGAGATGTTTAATGATATATAGTTGGCAGTGAATACCTTGTTATAGACCCTTCTGGTGTTGCCCGTTTAGTCCCGCAATCCACTTTGTTGATGTGTGTGCTACTAGTTTAGTATCCCGCTAATTTGGCACATGGTCACCCCACCAGTTTACTTGTTTCAAATATGGTGGCTTTTGGAGAATCTCTATCTTCTCAGTCAAATTTGGCCATGTTACGGGCTATTATTTTATGGGCATGGGATAAGCATTTATTTCCGGGTCTCAAGAAGTGGGATTCCTTTAAGATTAATGATGTGTTGGAATGGCGTATGTGGCCAATATCATTATGGGGAACATTTCAGACACAGGATCAAGGAATAAAATCTATTAGTGCTCGGTCCAAAAGCCCAACAACATTCTTCGGCCACATAATATGCCATAAAAATGCTACATGGGTGAATGTGTAGAATTACTTGTATAGAGTAACATTGCACTCAACAACTTTGAGCAGATACATAGTGATGTAAATGGGAGCGAATTGACTTAAAAATAGGTAACATTATATATTTACTTTTTATAATTATCACAACCAAGTTATTTATGATAAATTTAGGTGTTAGTATATTTGGTGATTATATATTTTAGTAACTATATTTATAAATGGTTTAATTTAATTTAGTTAGTTGTTATTAATGTTATAGTATATTTTATTAATTTTATAAGTAAAAATATTTGATTCAACATATATATGTAAAGTATATTATATTATGTAAATAGATTTAACTTAATAATGAGAAGGGTTATGGTAGATGAATTAATATTTCAACAAATTAAATTAGCAAAAAAGTTGTTGATACCTGTAAACAATGTGAAATTACAATTAATAAAATACCTCAATATATCAATCTATTAAAACCTAAATTGACTAGATTCTAAATCTTAACACTAAATTGAATTCAACATTCTTACTTTAATTTAGTTATATTTAAATTAAGTGGCAAGTACTAACTACTATGTAGTTTGTTTATATCTATAATTGTAATGCATCTTAACCCGTTCATGATTTGAAACAAAATTACACAAAATATATACTAAAGAAAGAAGAATTCAACCACTTTGGTGAAGCTTGCCTAAAAAAAGTTTATTAAAAAGGTTATTGATTTATAATAATCTCATTGTGAATTGTGAAGTAGTGTAACTTATAATAATCTCATTGTAAATTGTGAAGTAGCATAACATATTGGATTTTACAATTTCCATCGATTGAGTACGATAATTTCTAAAGGACAGGTGGCTCAAATGTTTAACCCTTCTCTATTAATACATCAAAAAATCTTATTGATTGTAGTAATATTGTTTCGAAGTGGAAAATGACAAGTAAAGTAACAAACAATGGGTTGGTCCTTTTTGTATGCATTTATTATGTCACTGTGTGACATATAGGATCGCTTATGTGGTATTATTCTCAATCGTACATAAAAAAATGCAAAAAAAATTGCGCCTACAAATTTAAATATAGGTTGAATATTTCACAAGATAGCTTACATTGATGGTGCATCTGTTGCGTCGCTGCATTAGGGATCCAAAGAAATAAGAAATTGTGTATGAGAGATCTTCTGAATCTGTTTGTGGTCAACAATGGCATATGAGATATCTTCCCATATCTTTCTTTGGTCATGTTTCGTATAACGATGCCTCTATCCAATTCACAGACTTTCAATATCTATCTTTTCAAATTCTGAATTTCTAGATTTCTCGTATATCCAATGCTCCCTCATGAGGAAAAGAATTCATTAGTTGTTCTGGTTGGGGATAGAGAAAGGTAGGTGTTGAGCTTGGCTGGGGTAATTTGGAGTTGAAAGGCCCTATGTATTGTTGACGAATTGAGATGTAACTAGCACTTAGAGCATGCATATGAACCTTCTCATTCCCTCCCTAGGGACTACAAGGAAAGGGAAGTAGGGTAATAGAACTAAGGAGATAAGGTAGGGGTCAAGCCCAAGGAGAAGAGCCTCTTATCAGTAGGCGATGTTGATGGTTGAAATGGGAGAGGATGGGGTTAAAGTACTAGGAAGTATGTGGGATTAAAGAGGCTCTATGTATATGCATATGCTCAATTCCGCAATGGTCATCATTAATTGAAAATTCAATACAAAGTTGGAAACATCTGATAAGAAAATATAACTTTCTACTTACCTCCCATATGATCATGGAATCCTGATTTATTCGCTTTGTGTGTGGGCATCTGTTCAATTCCTCAAAAGTAACCATGAATTGCAATTTCAATACAAAGTTGCAAGCATCTAATAAGAAAATATAGCTTTCTAATTACCTCCCATATGATCATGGAATCTTGATTCATTCCTTTCTTTCCTTCCTGCATATAAATGTTGGCAAGGGTCTGCCTTCCACTGTTATCTAACCAGCTCAAGAAAAAGATAGAAAAGATAGATCAACACCTTAGAATTCAGCCTCTTCGAGGGGGCAACCTCCTTTACATTACATAAATGAACAATTCTTGGATGATTTAAATGACAAAACCTTCTTTCTATATATAGGAGTCTAAGGAGTCACAATATAATCTAGCCGACCTAACAATAATAATATAAAGCCACAAAAAAACAATAGAGGGATTCTATGGGGCACAGTAATAACAATATGGGGACAATAGGGGCACAACAATATTAATAAGGGATACAACTACAATAGTAATGGGGTAATCACTAGTATTATAGGGACCCAACATGCCCTCTCCTTCAAAAAAGTGTTGTCCTCAACGCTTGAGTAGTTCTGGATGCTTCTGTATAAAATTCTCATCC